>OZ020519.1:412170-446526 GCA_963971425.1 Bryoerythrophyllum caledonicum | reverse complement strand
GGACGCCTCCGCCCCTGGGGCGGGGACGTCTACGTGAAGGGGCAAAGACGTCCCGGTCGTTACCAGGGCAGGGCGGAGACGTCCTCACCCTTACCCGGTCAGGGGCGGGGACGTCTCCTCAACCCAGGAGAAGGAGGCCTTTGGGGCATTTTCGGTGCTTAGGCACTCCTCCTCTCCATGAAGAAGGTGGAGGTTTTAATGTAGGGTGCCTTATTTTTTGTTCCGACGAGATTGCGACGCACTTAAAATAACAAGCAGATTATGTCCAGGAAGGAAGGCTAAATGGAAAGTACGACTTTTGTCCTTTGACGGCATGCTCTCCAATAATGAACACCTTTATTAGCTCCCTATTAAAACAAGTAGTGAATAGCATGGGAGCTATGTAAGTCCCTATCTATAAAGGGTTGTATAAGCCTCTAGTAGAATGTAATGTGCAAGTTCTCTAAATAAAAACTTTAAACACAAGTGTCCCACAAAAGATTAGGAATGTACTACATACCATTAAAGAAAAAAATAAATCAAGTAGTGAATAGCATGGGAGCTATGCAAGTCCCCATCCATAAAGGGTTGTATAAGCCTCTAGTAGAATGTAATGTGCAAGTTCTCTAAATCAAACATACCATTACAAACAAAAAGGATATTTAAAATCATATAATATTTAGAGCAAAAGTATTGTTTGCAAAAAAAAAATTGCTACGTCTTAAACCTTTAAATACTCCTAACCAGTAGTAACGTTGGTGAAGGGCTCGTTCGGTCTTCCTGTGAGCTACCAGATTTATACTCTGGTGGTTAAACTGTTACTTGAAGTATATTAGATAGAAAAATATTAGAGTTATTTCCAAAACTTTGAAATTAGATGTTAGTAAAGATTAGAATTTGGATTGCCAATATGAGATTTGGTTAAAATCTAATGTAAGTGATATAGCGCAGCAATGAGTATAAATATGCGAGGTAAAAGAAAAAAAAATGTGTCTAGAAGTAAAAGTGATGAGATGTAGTAAGATCCAAGATATTACTTAGGTGGGAATGCCCATCTAAGCCAGTATGATCAGAATTACTATAGTCAAAAGTAAGAATTCTAACGTATACATAGTGAGGATTTTTACCAGAAAAAAAAAAAAAAAAAAAAAAACTTTTTAGACAGCAACAGATTGTTTTTTAGCCATAGAAAAGCTTAAAAATGGTAGAAAATCGAGAGTCTTTCCTAAAATCTCGGAAAAAAAAATATTGAATGACTCAAAATAGTATTAGTCTAGATATAGAATCTTAGGAGCATCAGAGGTAGAAAAGATGGTTAATGTAAATAGAATTATTTTGCTGAGGCCTTACAACCGACTTTTAGAGCATCCTACATCGATTCGAAGATGGATGACAATATTATCTCATGTAGTCGGACATTCTAAGATCATTGGTGAAAGAAATTTTACCAAAAGATGCTTAGAGTAAGCGGGCTTTGCACCCAAGCGAAGTAGGAGTCCTAACCGTTCTATGATGGCAGAAATTGCTAAAAATAGGGGTTAGGAGGACCATGGAACTAATTGGGCCATTTTGAAGCCAATGGCGCAATCCATTTGTTCATCCAACATTCGACGCAAAAGTTAGATAGGAGGACCAACATAGATTGAAGTAAAAAATTAAGGAGGAAATTAGTGAAAAAAATCTTCAATCTTGGAAGATTTAAGGATAGGAACAAGTAAAAGACATCAAAGTCAACCACCTACTCTTGAGCCTAGGTGCCATAAAAGTCAATGACCTATCTTTCTCCTAAAATCTTCAAAACTATTAGGTTTTTATCTAGATTATTGGTTAGAAATTGGTAGATAAGGAGTCCACGTGGCCACTATAAAAAGGGCCACGTGCAACACTTCCAAGCACTACTTCAACACTTCTTTTCTTCCTCTCTCCCTCTCTCTATTTCTCTCTTGCTCTCTTCTAGTTTAGTTAGTTTCTAGAGAATTTAATTAGGCTTTAGTTGTTGATACCTTAGTAGTTTACGGAGGAACCGTTGTTGGAGTGCAAGACCTAAAATTTTCTTTGCTGCTACTTTTCTTATCCTGGTTAAAAATTATTTCTATCGTTGCATAATTATCTCGAATCATCTTGTTACTAATTGTTGTATTTTTATTTTCTTATTCCATTTCTTAAGTTGTTCCTTTACCATCCACCTTTGTTTTCTATTCCAATTAGAGCCTTGTTTTTTACTTTGATCCATTATCTTTTATTTTTACCTCTTAAGTTTTTATCTTTTACTACTAATTTTGTTACCTTCACCTATTCATCTTTACTATTTACTCTTTACTTTTTATTTTTCCATCTTTTACCTCTATATTTTACTTGTTACCACATTTTTTTACCTTTTTTTTAAAAAAAAAACTTTTTACTTTCTATCTTTTGATTTTTTATCTTTCTTATAGCTTGAATATTTTTTCTTAGTTTTTTATTTTCCTTGTTTTTTTTTAATCTTTTACTTTAAATCTTTCTTTCGTCTATTTTCTACCTTTTGCCTTTGACTTCTTCACCCTTACATCTTTTATCATTCCCCTTTCCAAAATTTATCCCAAGTTCTTATTATTATTTTCACCCTTTTAATCTTTTAGTCTATCTATTTTTTTCTCATTTTTTTGGAGTGCAAAAAATGGCTCAAGACAACCACGCATGAGCTACAAGCGCCTCAACGGAAAAGGTAATAAAAAATTAGAGTCCACGGCTTGGAAGGCAATCAGTTCATTTGTAAAGTATTGTCAATTTTTTTGTTGTTAGTTGATGCTCTCTTTGTGAATTTTTTTGTATTATTTTTCATTTAGCTCAAAAGTTTTTTTTAAAATTAAAAAATTAAAAAATATATATATATACAATATAACAATATAAAATGATAGATTTAAAAAATAAATTAAAGGGAATTGTGTGAGAGAAACCTTAGATTATACACTTAGAACCTGGTGAGTAAAGTTTGTGCTCACACCTCCTCAGCCTACCACTTGCTTGTGCCTTTTTGCTCGCGACTTGGACGTGGGTTCCGTCGGAGTCAGCATCTAAACTCGACCTGTCAGTATCGTAGCTGGGTGTGTCGTCCATCACAGTCATGAACTTGCCCAATCCACCTTCCGGATACTTGCGCCATCCCATTGGAATTATTCCATATTCTGGGCGAGGAATTTTGATCTTCCCCGACATCAACTTCAAAGTGGACCAATCCACTCTCTTGCCCAACTTCACCTCCGCATGAACACCCCGCGCAATGAAGAGATTTACTTCGTTGTGTTTGACAAATGGGACATCATACAACACTTGGTAAACTTCGATGCATCGATTTTTAAACGACTCGTCGACGCAATGTTTCAAGTTTGCCTTGTGGAAGTGTTGCTGATAGTTGTGTCGCTCCTCTGGGAAAGCCTTGTCGATGTGGCACCACTCGATGAAGTTCGCGCAATCATCAAAACTCCATGGCTCCCGTACGTCTTCCCAACCTCGAAAAGCCAACTTCGCGGGATTTCAAAGAACGTGCAACCGCTTTCGATGGGCGTTCCCCGCTCATGCACGTGTCTTGTCTCGCTCCTCCTTGGCCAATTGTCCGGGTGAAGACATGGTTTGCACGTGTTCTCGGAAAAATCTGGCGTGGATGGATGAATGAAGACCTCGCACGACGCCAACATCCAGCTCAATGAAGAGATGGATGGATAGGAGTATGCGAGGCGGGGACAAATGAAGAGTTTCTCCATTAAAATAGTAATCCGATAGGGGCGGGGGCGTCAGCGCCCCTGCCTCGGTAGAGGGCGGAGACGTCTCCGCTTCTACCCGGGCATGGGCAGAGACGTCCTTGCCCATGCTTCGGTTGGGGCAGAGACGTCTCCACCCCTACCGAGGCAGGGTGGGAACGTCCCCGCCCCTCCAGGGCATGGACGGGGATGTTTGAAAGAAAAAATTGGGGGGGGACGTCCCCACCTAACTCTTGAAGGAGGCATTCGAGGCCATTGTTGCTTGGCTGAGGCACTCCTCATCTCCATGAGGCGGGTGCACAATTAAATATGGTGTACCTTATTTTTGGTTCCGACAAGATCGTGTTGCACTTAAAATAACACGCAGATTATGTCTTTCCCTAGGTGTAGGGAGGAAGGCGAAATGAAAAGTACAACTTTTGTCCTTTGACGGCATGCTCTCCAATATGGAACACCTTTATTAGTTCCCTATTAGTTTTGGAGCGAACATAAGAGTGTAGAAAATTATTTCCTTTCAAATCAAAAAAAAATTATTGTCTTTAGTGGAAAATAATGCTTCAAACCAAGTCAAAGATTTTCACATATTGCCAAAAATAAATCGGGCAAGGTACCAAAAAAAAAACTTCATACCGCATAAAACTTAGTGATTTTAACTTTTTATATTTTGATTTTTTGCACAACAATATGTGGTGTAGACCTTCATATTGACCGTTTGGATCATCAATCTAAAACATATCAAGTATCTAAACACTAAAACGTTAATTGCCCATTTTTGAGCTTCCAATACTAGCATAGTTGACTTGAATTGCGCTACACCCTTTTTCTACCTCTAACAATTTTTGTATAAGGAACTAACATCATCCTAAGCTACCATTAGTAATGGATTTAGGCCTTATGTAGTGCAAAAATTTGATACCAAGTAGTGAATAGCATGGGAGCTATGCAAGTCTTTCGATCTGTGCGGTTAAAATTTATGAAATTTTGTGGGGACATTAACAAAGAAGTATTTATTGAGATCCTATGGTTAGATGTAGAAATAAAAAGGTTTTGTCTCCCTTCTTAGACATTATACTATAGCCGGGCATTTTTGAAGAGTTTTTGGTGCAAAAATGCCTTGGTCGTTTAGGGATTAAAAATGTTTGGAGGTTTAAAAATTGGTCCACACCTTTTTTGTTTATACAAACGCACAAATCCTTATGAGGCTTAAGTACATCCATAATCACACCAGATTTGCATTTCTTCAAGCACAAATAATTGGGTATAAATATTTTCTTCACATATAATATGTCAATGCGAGGCTATCAACCTAGTGCACATGTGAACTGCTCTAATTCAAAGTAAAAAAATTCTTGCAAGACTCTATTGATAGTTAAAGTAGTATACCCTCCAAATTCCACAATTTTCACTACCAATATACTGTAACCCTAAACACTATAATCTAACCCATGAAGGGGCGGGGACGTCCCCGCCCCTGCATTAGTAGAGGCGGAGACGTCCCCGCCCCTACGCTGGGCAAGGGCAGAGATGTCCATGCCCCACACGGGCAGGGGCGGAGACGTCCCTGCCCCACCTCCCTCTTGGCATTAGTCCCCGTCCCTACTCAAACATGTCCCTATCCTGCGTGGCAGCGATGTGGTGCCAACATCGCTACCACGTCGCCTGTTTTATACCTTGCGGGTAAGTCAACCCTTTGTTGACTATTTCGGACGGGCGAGAGCTCTACCGGACGGGAAAATTGGACGTCCGTCCAGTATGACAACCCTGGTCCATTGCAACTATAACTCTAAAATGTTAGTATGGTAAAAAATGCCCATTAGAAATGCAAACACATTTGCAAATGTAGTTGGAAATCCCAATGTTTCTAGCATAGCACATACATGACATATTTACTGCATATTATAAATACCAATGCATTTTCATGATATGATAAAAAAAATCACATATACACTAGCATTTGTGTTAAATCGATCTTTAAAATTTTACTACATGTTTAGAGATGAAATGATACTTTAAACACATGAAAAATGGCATCAAACTTCATTTTTTTTCATTCCAACTAATTTTTTCTAGTCTGAAAGAAATTGAGGCCTTATTTTTCCATCAAAACTCCATCAAAACAACCATTTCTTCTGCATAGAGAAATAATTTCATATATATATATATGCATATTCAACTATAGGATGATTCTATAGCATACTACTATAAAAATTGTAGAAAAAATTACAAACTCATTGACCTTATAGATTGCAAGATAAATGTATTCAAGACAAAAAAATCTTAGACTTTAAATTGTGGCAAACTAGTTTACAAGACCTTTAATCTTCTTTGCTTCATGATTTTTCCTTGCAAGTCTTAAATAAAAGTCTCTTGATCATAAACTAAGTTCATCTTGAGGTAAAGAAAAACAATAAACAATAAAAATGACATAACTTTTATTCTTTAAAATACTATCAAACAGAAAAGAATGTTAAAGAAGAAAAGTATAAATCATGAATTATTCTTTGAGAATAATAAAACACACCATTTCCAATGGTGAGATTGTTCTATAGCAAGAAGGTGCACGAATGCGGTGCATTTGATGTAAATCATCACACCCTTTGACAAACTTGGGCATATACCCGTGTAACTTTTCCTTTGCATATCCGTGTCGACTTCCAAATATCTGTGCATTTTCTAGCCTTCCTCAACTAATTTTTTGCCCTCTTTCCAACAAAATTGGTCTCAAGGTCTATTTTCTTCCCAATCTAAAGTTATGGCTATTTTTTTTTGCTCTCTTTCAAACAAAATTGGTCTCAAGGTCTATTTTCTTCCCAATCTAAAGTTATGGCTATTTTTTTTTGCTCTCTTTCCAACAAAATTGGTCTCAAGGTCTATTTTCTTCCCAATCTAAAGTTATGGCTATTTTTAGGCTGATTTTTTCCACGCTAACAGCCATTTCCGCAAAGAACTTTAGCCAGCCTTATCTTTTGCGATTTTTGTGCGATGGGTGAAGTTTCAACTCAGATTTTCACTAATTTTTCCTCCTCTTTCCAACAATACAAGTCTCATGGTGTATTTCTTTTTGAGTAAAAAGGTTGGAATTTGGTTGTCCTTCTACTTGAAAAACTTTCACTAGGGGCCTACTTCATTCCATTTGAGGTTTAGGGCTTAGGTTTTCTAAGAGCTGAGTTGATAGGATTTAGGGTTTAGGCCACTTGGGGTTAGCTAACTAGCTTGTATTTTATTTATTTGCAGTGAAATCTCTTTGCATTTGTGTCAAAAAAAACAAATAGGAAACTTGCTTTTTATTCGAATTGCATTAGATATGATGGCTAGTGTTGCTTTTCATCCACTTTGAGCGCCCTTGCTAGTCATCTTATTATAACCCCATATTTATTTAGCTGTGTTCTTTCAAAAAGTAAACCATTGAAAGTTCAATACTTCACAAAATAATTTTTTTTGATGATAGTAAGAAAACTAGAAGATTGTGGATTTGCAAGCTAATATTTAGATCAATGGTGTCCCTAAAAAAGGAATTGATCATAATGTAAATGGACCATACGTTATATTCATCCCTATTGTCTCATTGTCCTCTCATGGGACAAAATAGATTTTGGATATGTTTCTACGAACTCAATATTTTATAGAACATTTTGAAATTTTCTCAAAAGATAGAAGAATTTGTCAGCTTTCGGGGAATATAATATTTTCTTAAATTGGTGCCCAAGCGCATAAGCTGTCCCACAATTAGCCTTGACCTTGACTTGATAGGAAACACGAAGAAAAACACAAGAAGTCAATATAGAAATTTGGAAATGTCTTGCTCAAAGATTATATTTCTATCTAAATATGAAGCCTTTATTCATTCTATTCATACCCGTCATGAGAAAATTAAGGAGAAGTTTGTTTTAGAGGCAATCTAAATACCTCATTGATTGTTCATAACTTAAATGAACTTCCATCTTGAATCTACTTCTAATTAGTAAATTTTTAAAGAATGAAAATCAAATTTGTGTATTTTCAAGTTTTGCTTCAAGTATCTTCTTCCACCTACAACTATCCCAAATAACTTTTGATTTTTTATGTTTCCATCAAAAATTGAACTTCTTACTATCTCCAACCTCTACTTATTTCATAGTATGTATCCTTCTAACTTCTAGCATCACTCTAAATCTAGACTTGTATACAAAAAAATCTAAATAAATGGTAAAGGATTTAGGGTACAAATAAATCTAAATGCCATATTATGCAATTCCACAATTGAGTCTATTTAGTATAACTCTATTCCATCTTAAAGTTAAAAACGGTTGATTTTTTCCTATACCTCACATTTACTTCTACTTTTACCTGTTTTCTCAAAATGAAAATCAAATTTCTTGTCCTTTGAGTTTTTTTTGACAAAACTTCAACTGAGTTCTTCAACATATAGGAGTTGATTTGGCACAAATTTTAATTCAAGAAGGTTGAAAGTCTTAAAGTCTAATGAGGGAAGGTTGAAGAACCAAAATCTAGCACTTTAAATACAAATAACTTAACAAAAGTACAAAAATCATCTTGACTTTTTCTTATCCTTGAGTGTGATTAGAATCTCGTACAAAACCCAAACATCCAACTATTAATCCAAACCCTCGCATGTTCCCGTCATTGTGCAGGTATCCTTCATGTCCCAGATTGGCAAAATGGACGACTTATTGAACGCCCTACAAGTTGCACCTTGCAACTGGAGTTTACACATCACACAAGTTGCAAATTATGGAGCTAACCACAAGGATTCCACACGAGCTTGATGATGCCATCACCAACGAGCTTCACCCACTCAAAGTGGGCTCTTAACCCTTAATCCTTTACCGCCCAAGAAGCCCAAAATGGGCCTCCGGAGGTGCTTTAACTCACTTTCCATGAAATCCATGAGGAACTAGGCTTTGAGATATCAGGTTCAGATTTGCGCAATAATTACATGAACACTCTCGATTCTCGAACAATAAGATCATGATTTGGAGTTATAGAACTCATGGAAAAGTTAGGAATACAACACAAAATTCTTCAAATACACTAAAATACAGTGAATACAATGGATACCATGCCACATACTATGTTGTATTTTGCACACATGCACATTGATTTTGGTCTAAAATTTTGATTGAAACTTGTCTTTGAGACATTCTTCAATGTTTTGTGATTGTTGATCCCTCCTCACATACAAAAATTTTCTTTTGATCCATAGAAGTTTGGAACATTTTCGTATACATTCAAGTAGACAAAAGTAAAAATATCATCAATAATTGTGTAAAAATATTTTCTTCACAAATGATATGTCAATGCAAAGCTATCAACCTACTGCACATGTGAACTAATTTAATTCAAAGTACAAAAATTATTGCAAAAATCTATTGATGGTTAAAGTAGTACACCCTCCAAAACCCACAGTTTTCACTGCCTATATACGGTAACTTTAAACACTATAATCTATTCCATCAACCGTTGGATGTTGTGAAAACTTTCTCCAAAGTGTAGATCATAGTTTGAGTTCGGTCATGTAAGGTTAGATACTAAAAGAAGGCATTATATTTCCATCAAATCTAGTGTAAAGAAAATAATCAATAGAATTATTGGTTTTTCCAGAAACATAGCTGGGCAGTAAAGGATTAATCCTTTAAGGCCTAATGTCCATTTTTGGGTCGTTTCGGCACAATAATCTCAATAGCAAAAGCTACAACTCATCATCATGATATTTTTTACTAGGACATATAGGTGGAAGAAGATGGGCATTTATCTAGACTGGCGCCACCAAAATCGATGCAAGCATTGGCAAGCTACACTGATCTCTGTGAAGTGGGGTTGTGATAAACTGTACTCAATGTGTAGATTTTGATCTACACGATCTATTACACTCATAGATTCTTGCTTGCCAAAAACGCTTATCGGCCTTAAGGGATTAAACAATCTACAAAGACCAAATATATGATCACGTATTTTACTCTTAGAATACAAATAGTGTATTGAAATTTAGCAAGACATACATCTTTGGATTGGAGATTCTTCAATCATCATCTTTCATTTGGAGGTCATCTCAATATTTGAACCTTATCATATTCAAATACGACACCATACATGTAGAATACATGACCATAGTAGTACACTATGACATTTAAGGGTCAACACATATATCATGAAATAATCCCCCAATAGCACCAAGAGGTCCAAATCTATAGGATTTGGCACTGGACGGTGCTAAACCTCTAAGGTACTGTGACAGTTTGACACCAAAAACACTTCAAAGTTTTTGGATTCTAATGCAATGAATAAAGAAAGAAACAAAAAAAAAAAAATTATTTCAGACCGTAGGATCTAAATAAATATTTATTCAAAAACATACTTGCAAATTTTCAAATAATTTGACTACACCGATTGAAAAGTTATAGTGTTTGAAGTCAAACAAATGGTTCATTTTCTTCAGTGTGTTCAGTGGATCAACAAACTTTGACTTCACATGGTGTCAAATTTTTGCACTACACAAGGTCTAAATCCACTATCATCGTGTTAAGCATGATGTTAGTTCCTTGTATACTAACTTTTAAAGGTAGAGGAGGGGTGTAGCACATTCAAAACAACTGTACAAAGAGTGGAGGTTCAAAATTTGCCAATTTGCGTTTTGATTTTTTGTGAACTTACCATGCTGTAGATTAATAATCCAAATGATCAATAAGAAGGTCTACACCACATATTGTTGTGGAAAAAAAATATAAAAATGAAATGAAGATCTCTAAGTTTAATGTGGAAAAGAAGAAGTTTTTTTGGTACCTTGCCTGATAATGTGTGAAAATAGAGTTTTCGTGAAAGTCGAAATTTCCCAAGGTGATTGCCATGTGTCAAGCAAAAAGAGAGGGTGCAGCACAATGTGCGGGCCTTGTGTCTTTTTCTAAACACAAACTCGGTATGCCATCTGTAAGTGGAAATTTTTGCAAGGTGAAATTTCTCACCTTGCATATTTCCCGGACCATTGGCTGGCATTCCTTGAATAGTTCTACAGTCTCCTCAAGCTCCACCTTGCTCCTTCAATAGTACTACGCCTATCCTCAAGCCTAGGCCCCACATGCACATGTGCATGATTTGCTATTCACTATTCACCATTCACTATTGCACTCTAAATTCAACCGGACATCCCCTGATCCACTCAATCTTTTTGGTTCCTCAATTTTGGCACTCCACATTCAGGGCAACTAGTAAAATTCAGGATACAGGATCTAACTATGGGTCTCCATGCCTAGTACTTTCAGGAAAACTCTAATGTTTGACTTGGGTTAATATGCTATTTCCTTCTAAAGACAAGAACTTTTTTTTAAGAATATGAAAGGAAATAATATTACTTGAGAGTATTGAAAATCTCACATTCAATAGAGTGTCCTAGCAAGAGTTTTGGTTCCCCGCTCTCCCCATTTGAAATTCAAAACCCTATAACTTTTTCATCAGATTTGGATTTAGGAAAAAAGTGTTCTCCCACATAGGTCTTAGCAATGCCCTTGTACAGTAAAAATTTCAATAAAGAATGTTGGAAATTGACATAGTAGAAACTTGACAGAACTTTCAAAAAGTCCATTTTTGACACTTGGTCCTTTAGGGGTTAAAAATTTGATGTCCACACTAGCAAAAATTCATCAACCGATCATCCATAAAAACTTCATAGCTACCATTACATGTAAAGGTGAGGTAAGCTGGAGTTTTGAGTGAGGTGGACATAGATTTTGTATTTTAAGAATCCATTTAAAAGGTAGATTTTAGATTTGCAAGAGCTTAGGTTTGTAGTCATGGATGGAGACCTCTATTAATCCTTGAATGTCAGTCGCGGACGGTATATACACGTATGTATTTTACTTTGTAGAATACAAAAATGTATTAAAGTATAGCAAGATTTACACCTTTGGATTGAAGATTCTTCAACCAACGTCTTTCATTTGGAGGTCATTTCAATATCTAAACCTTATCATCTTCAAACACGACACCATACAATCAACTGTCTTTATATGAGCATCTGATACAACAACAATCTTGTTATTGGATTAAAACCAATCTTTTCTCTTTATAACAACAATACTAAATGTACACTCGTTTATGCCCTTTTCCATTGTAATTGCCGCTTACTATAGCAGTTTCTACCTATAATAGGCGGAACCAACAAGGTTGTTGTAAAGTGAGCCAACGTTAGAATATTGTTGCCACGAGTGGACCTTTCTAATGTTTAATTCTTAAATGTCATAAGGTGCCACTGGTGGCTACAATATTCTACATGTATGGTGTTGTATTTTGAACATGATAAGGTTTAGATATTGAAAAAGACACCACGGCCTTGGTGTAGTGGTTTGGGTCATGACACACCGGTGAGGTGGTTGTGAGTTCAAGTCCTATTGCCGGCGTGGTGCCTACCACCATAATCCACCCAATTATGGTGGGGGGTCCAAGGCCTCCTTGTATGGGGACCCACAAAGCCCTTGAGGGAGATGACATGTCGGTTTTCTCAAAGGCAATTAGTGTAGGGAAGCATTTAGTGTAGAAAAGTGTTTACCCTCGAGAGGGGGGGGGGGTAGTTCTATTCCACTGGCCTATGTCCCGCGGCCATATGTTTAGTGAAGAGAATGAACAAACACTATATTCACGTCGGTCTCCTTTGGAGACCGGAGTTCTTCTTCTACTTCTTAGATATTGAAATGACTAACAAATGAAAGATGTTAGTTGAAGGTGTAAGTCTTTCTAAATTTCAATACATTTTCAAAATCAAACAAAGTAAATTACATGCATGTGTTACCTACTGATGTTTAACCCATTACCACCCATGAAACCTGAAATGGAACTCCGGAGGTGCTAAAACTCAATCCTCATGAAATCCATGAGGAATTAGGCTTTGAGATATTAGGTGTATATTTGCGCACACATTTCATGAACACTCTCCAATAATCAGATCATGATTTGGATTTATAGAACTCTTGGAAAAGCTAGGAATACAACACCAAATACACTAACATACAATGAATACAGTGAATATTGTGCCACATACTATGTTGTTTTTCACACACATGCACATTGATTTTGGTCTTAAATTTTGATTGAACTTCGTCTTTAAGACATTCTTCATTATTTTGTGATTGTTGATCTCTCTCCTCACATACAAAACTTCCGTTTTGATTCATATAAGGTTGGAACATTTTTGTATACAATCAAGTAGAAAAAAGCAAAAAAACCACCAATAATTGTGTAAAAATATTTTCTTCACATATGATATGTCAATGCAACCTAGTGCTATCAACCTAGTGCACATGTGAACCGCTCTGATTCAAAGTAAAAAAAATCTTGTAAGAATCTATTGATGGTTAAAGTAGTACACCCTCCAAAATCCACAGTTTTCACTACCAATAGACGGTAACTTTAAACACTATAATCTATTCCATCAAAGGTTGGATGTTGTGCAAAATTTTCCCAAAGTTCAAGTCATGGGTTAAGTTCAATTTTGTAAGGCTTATTGAGTAACTTACACAAAAAAAATTCATAAAGTTTGACCGCACGATTGTAATATTATAGTGTTTGTTTATCCATACTACTAACCCATGCCCGGTGGGCATGGACTTAGTGGTGGAATGAACGGACACTTTACTCACGCCGGCCCCCTCCGGGGACCGGCGTTCTTCTTCTTCTTCTTCTTCTTCTTCTTATAGTGTTTGAAGTAGAGGATAGGGCCCATTTTCTCCTTGCATTTAGTAGATCAGCACACTTTGACTTCACTTGGTGTCAAATTTTTGCACTACACAAGGTTTTAAATCCATTTCCATCATGTTAAGCATGATAAAAGTTCCTTAAACTCCAATTTTTAGAGGTAGGTAAAGGGTGTAGCATATTCAAAAAAAATTGTGCAAAGAGTGGAGGTTAAAAAATTGTCAATTTGCGTTTGATTTTTATGCAAACTTAGTATGTTTTAGAATGAGAATCCAAATGGTCAATAGGAAGGTTTACACCACATAATGCTGCGGAATAAGTAAAAAATAAAACACATGATCTCGAAGTTTTATGTGAAGAAAAAGAGGTTTTTTTGGTACCTTGCGCGACAATGTGCAATAATGTGTGAAAATGTTTGACTTGGATTTATATGCTTGTTTTTATTAAAGACAAGAGATTTTTTTGACAGTACGAAAGGAAATAATATTATTAGATAGTATTGAAAATCTCACATTCAATAGTGTCATAGCAAAAAAAAATGGAGTTGCCCGACGTGTTTGCTCTCCCCATTTGAACTTCAAAACCCTATAACTTTTTCAGAAAATATCGGATTTAGGAAATAATGAACCCACACAAAGCTTTTAGTGATGTCCATCTACTGTAAAAATTTCAAAAAACAATGTTATAAATTGACGTAGGAGGTACCTGCCCGAACCTTCTAGAGTCCCCGAGGGGACTCTTGGAAATTTAGGGGTTAACCCTTTAGCGCCCAGGGATGTTTCTGGAATAACCAAGAATTCTGCTGATTTTTTTCTTTGAACCGGAATTGATGGAAATACAATGACTAATATTAATATCTAACCTTACAAAATTGAACTTAACCCATGATCTCAACTTTGGGGAAATTTTGCACAACATCCAACCGTTGATGGAATAGATTTTAGTGTTTAAAGTTACCGTATATTGGTAGTGAAAACTATGGAATTTGGAGGGTGTACTACTTTAACTATCAATAGAGTTTTGCAAGAATATTTTTACTTTGAATTAGAGCGGTTCACATGTGCACTAGGTTGATAGCTTCGCATTGACGTATTAAAGGTGAAGAAAATATTTATACCCAATTATTGGTGATTTTTTTTCAGTTTTCTATTTGGTTGTATACAAAAATGTTCCAACCTTATACGAATCAAAACGGAAGTTTCGTATGTGAGGAGAGAGATCAACAATCACAAAACAATGAAGAACGTCTTAAAGACCAAGTTCAATCAAAATTTAAGACCAAAATCAATGTGCATGTGTGTGAAATACAACAGAGTATGTGGCATAGTATTCACAGTATTCACTATATTTGAGTGTATTTGGTGTATTTTGTGTTGTATTCCTAGCTTTTCCAAGAGTTCTATAAATCCAAATCATGATCTGATTGTTGGAGAGTGTTTGTGTAACGAGTGCGCAAATCTGAACCTTGTATCTCAAAGCCTAGTTCCTCATGGATTTCATGCAAATTGAGTTTGAGCACCTCCAGAGTCCCATTTCGGGCTTCCTGGGCACTAAAGGGTTAAGGGATTTTCTTAGTGGTTGATTCTACCATGTGCGAATGCAGTTTAAAGGTGGGAACAACACCCCGAGTCTATTTAGGTACTTACCAGGCCTTTTTCTTTGGTTTCAGAGTTTTAGCTAGATTTGGCCAGAGTGGCGACACAAACTTTTTGACAACCACAAGTTTGGCGACACAAAGTTTTTCTTGAAACTATACAAAACCAAATTTTCTCCGTAAATATCCATTTTGAAGAATTCATCTCTATAAACATAGATTTGTACATCCTTTTTGGCGACAAGTTGGATTCATTAGTAGCAATATGGCGATCTGCAAACGGCCATCAATGAAGTTTTGGCGATGTAAAATCTTAAAATTTCCCAGTTTTTCAAGACTATTTTATTCTTGGAAATAAAAATTCGCTATTTGGCTCCAGGTCGCCAAGAAAAAAAAGGCCTGGTACTTACTCTTCCTTGATGTGATGTACTTACTCTACTTGTGTTGGTAAACATGGACTTACATTGCTCCTTGACTCATTCTACATGAAGAACATGGCACCTAAAAGGTTTTCTAAACTTGAATTTTCTCATATTTTGTGGAGTTATTGAACGGTTGCATCATTATGATCATCAGGCCAAAAAAATGGACCACCCAAGGCTGAAACTTGGTGCAACGTTTGACCAGGGTAAAAAGGGAGATCCTTCCACCCCCCACTTGTGAATTCTTTATCTAAAATTGCTCCAAATCTCAGCAATTTAACCCTTTCATCCTTTAGTGCCTAGAAGATCCAAGATATCCGAATTAATTAAAGCAAATCCTCGCAATGCACATCCGAGTTTCCTCACGTCATCTCTCCCCTTGACTAACGCAGTCCTAAAGCAAGAAAACAAAACAAACCTGTAAATCTCCAAAGAGCAAACCTGTAAACTTCACAGGATCTCCAAAACTTCAGAAAATTCGAATTACCTGTAACAACAAAAATTCTCTACTTCACAGCTCCTCCAAGAAAGATGCCTCCACCTTCTGACTAATACACTCCAACAATGAGCATCGTCCTCACAGAAACCTCTCCACAGACAGAGCTGGCTTTTATAGCAACAATCTAGAAAACTGCTCCATCAAACAAGTCCAGTTCGCCTCAAACCTCGGTCAAATTCGGAGGCGCTTGCGTCATGCCAACGAACAAAACACATCAACAAGGAAAAAACTAACTAAAACTTAGAAAGAATTCGCAACATCCTCGTTTCATGAAATAAATCTTACCGAGTCCAGGATGGAGAGGACGACGAATCTGGGTGGAATGGTGGAGGAGAGGATGACTGATTCCGCGCATTCTCGCGGCTTGAGCCGCCGCTTTGAGAAGATGGTTCCAAGGTGGAACAGTCGTGGGTGTCAACCGGGTATTTGCAGTAGTAACGTGTATCCGCTAACCGCCCCTAAACCCAAAACCGTCGCTGCCAAGAGCTTTACCTTTTCAACAATAGCTCCTGGGAAGCGAATTCGTAATTAGGTGCTATAAGGGTTTAGGGTGCCGTGGAGGGAGAAGCAGCGCTACTTTTGCAACAAAACTCGGCGATGGTGCTCTCCTCCGAAGTTGCGAGGAAGCATTTCGGCAACCGCGGTTGAGAGAGTTTTTGTGGACCGTGCCGCCCACGGCGACATCCCGTTTCCGAAGCTGAGGGGAGAAGGAGATCGAAGTTCGGTGCAGCTGAGGAGGCAATTTCTGGAAATCGAGTGCGGAATTGAAATAGCTCGTGAAGTTTGCTTTCGAGAGTGAGATTTTGTGTTGTGAGGGTATGAGCTTGAGGCGGTGGCGGGGGATAGCGCAAGTGATGAGTAAGGCAGGCGAGGGGATGTCCGGGTCGGCTACGGGGGAGGTGGTGGCGGAGGCGCAGAAGCAGCGCTCTGTGCTGGAGACGTTGAAGCGGAAGCTGCAATGGGTGCGGACTTCGCGACAAGATATTATTCAGTCCGAGGAGCGCCTCCTCAAGCTCGTCCAGTAAGCCTCTCTCTCTTTCTTTCTCGTCTGGAATTAGGTTGTTTGGCAGAATTTGATGGACAGTGTGATTTCAGGACTCCTCATGTGGTGGAGCAAGTGAATATTGGATCTGGGCCGTCGGGCTCCAACGTACGCTGGTTTAGGTCGGCGAGCAATGAGCCGCGCTTCATTAACACGGTAACATTTGAGAAACCTGCGGCGGAAGCTCCAACGATTGTGATGGTTCATGGCTATGGCGCCTCGCAGGGATACTTTTTCCGCAACTTTGATGCATTGGCTTCCAAGTTCCGTGTCCTCGCCATTGATCAGCTCGGCTGGGGCGCCTCAAGCCGCCCTGATTTCACTTGCAGAACCACAGAAGGTCAGTGCCTGTGAATGTTGTTTGAACTTGTTTCTTCAGTGTTTGGAAATGTTCGAAATTCTTTGCTTATTTCTACAGTGTTCAAAGTTCTTCGCTTGTTTGCTTTGTCCTTCACTGTTTGCTTGTTTTTTCAGTGTTTGAAATTCTTTGCTTGTTTTTCTTCACTGACTTGTTCGGAATTCTATTTTTTCTCAGAGACAGAGTCGTGGTTCATCGACTCGCTAGAGGAATGGCGGAAGGCGAAAAATTTAGACAGTTTTATCTTGTTAGGTCACTCGCTGGGTGGATATATTGCAACTCGATACGCTCTCAAGGTCTGTGCTCACTCTCAATTGCTCACAGTTGGATAATCACTGTTTGAGATAGCCTTGGTTTAAAGCGAGTCGATTCTTCTTGAGATTTTTTAATTATTAAGAGCAGATCATGCTGAGTAAATGAGGCAGAAAGAGGGAAAAGAGCAGCTGAGGTGATGTGGCATTGCAGAAAGCGAGAGACTCATTTTTTTTGTTCTCTTGGTTGTTGTTTTGTGTAGTATCCAGAGCATGTGAAGCATTTGGTGCTAGTAGGTTCAGCAGGTTTCAATGAGGGCTCTGATCGGCTCATGCAATTTAGGTCGACTTGGAAAGGTGCCGTGGCCAACTTCATGTGGGAATCCAATTTCACTCCCCAATCATTTGTGAGGTAAATCCGTCTACTATTTCACATTATAAGAGTCAAGTCTGTTTCTGGGAGTTCTGTTTACAGGCCAATTAACGAAATGGGTGCAGGGGTTTGGGACCGTGGGGTCCAGGTTTGGTAAAAAACTATGCTGGTAACAGATTCGGAGGCAAATGGGGGTCTGGCTCTACGTTGTCCGATGAAGAGGCTACAAGAATCGCTGGTAAGTTTCAATGGCCGCTGCAGATGCATCATATTGTTGAAGATGATAGCACACCATTCTTGTATACTGATTCTGCCTTTTCATTTGTAGATTACATGTATCACACTCTGGCAGCCCGAGCAAGTGGTGAACTTTGCCTGAAGTACATATTCTCCTTCGGAGCCCTCGCTCGGACACCACTTGTGGACAGGTATGAATTCTTTTGTGTGTTGCACAGAGACATGATTTTCGGTTTGATGTTTCTGCATCCTATTATTTCTGTATTTGCACTTGGCTATCGATATCATCAACTTTACAGTGTATTTTTGATGATGCTGGAATATCTGGGGTGTTGTTACATTACAGTGCACCTGATTTGAAAGTGCCAACCTCATTCATATATGGCATCGAGGACTGGATGGACTACAGAGGTGCAGTGGCAGCTCGCCAACGCATGAATGTCCCGTGCGAAATTATCCGTGTTCCCAAGGTACATGAAAATTTCATTTTTTTTACTGATTGATAGAAGGCTAATTTCTGAATAGCTTACTTGAAGTTTTAATCAGATTAGTAACATCTGGTGTTCTTTATCGTTCATGGCAGGGTGGCCACTTTGTGTTTATGGACAACGCACCCAAGTTTCATGATGCAGTTTTATATGCCTGTCGACAATATATACCTGGAGGATCAGATCTGAAACTCCCCAAAGGAACAATGTCGCAAATGGAGAAGCAGGACGAGCCTTTCTTAGTTTAGAGCTGCTGGTATGCAACTTAGAAGCTGCAAAGACCATCCAAAATCGATTTTTCTTCATTTATGTGTGGCACATCTACTCATTAGTTAATCTGGGTGTCGTTATATTGGCTCTCCATCAAACTATTTATCATGTACATAGGTTGAATTCGAGAAATTGAATGTACTGTGAAGCTATTTTAGTATAAATCTTCATCATTTGTTCAATTCTCAATTCATCATAATTTGTTTGATTCGCAATTCAGTTAGCATTTGTAGTTTGAGTTGGAGCTTTGAAGCTCAAACCTGAGAACTATCGGATATGTTTACTTTTATCACAAGCCATGGCATAATTGTATTGTATTCACCTTACAGTGGATCTAAAAGTAATGTACAGTACCCGGCAATAAGTATACGTGTATGTATGTTTCCACACGATCTTGAGGGCTGAAAATTTGTCATTTTGCCATGAAATTTTTGGCACAAAATCATTTCTATGCAAATTTCAAGGCTAGAAGGTGAACACAAAAAAAGATATTCAAAATCTACCACATGTGAAGTTGTGAGCCATTCACTATTGCCAACTTTGACATCCTCCCTAGGACTGATTTTTTAATTTATTTACCGTAAAATTAATGGCACAGGATCATCTCTATGTTTATAACAAGTGCGCCAAATTTCAAGGCCACAATGATGAATACATTGAAAAAAGATACTCAAAATTGTTTCTTTTAGTTACATATGTTGGTAGCTTTTGAAGATGGTTTTTTGTATTCATCTTCTGGCCTTAATTTTTGGCACACATTATATCAGCATAGAAATGACCTTGTGCCAAAAACTTCATGGTCAATTTTTCAAACCTAAGGAGGGTGCCTAAGTTGGCAATAGTGAAATGGTTTCCTTGATTGTTTCTCACAACTACACATGTTGGTAGATTTAGATTATTTTCTTTTATTTTGTGGATCTTTTGGACTTGAAATTAAGCACACGTACAATCAACATAGAGATGGTCTCATGTCGGTTTTCGACTCACTTGTTGGCATTGATCCGGGTTTTGAGAGAGAATGAGTGTGTGAGCTCCGTTTTTCCTGGTGAGGGAGGTGGGGACTTAGCCTGGAACTGCAAGCTGCGTGCAATAGGAGTTGGCTGGCCCTATTGGGAGCCCTCGTAGTGAGCAGATCTGTGGTAGTTTGGTGAGAACTCAGATGCAAACATGTGTTGGATGGCTCAACACCAGATCTGAGGAGGGAAATTTGTAGATGCTCTAAGAAGGTACAGATCTGTGCAAGTATGCTGTGAAGCGGGGAACTTAGTGTTGGGGCCGGATTTGCAACCACTTAGTCCTTACTGAAAACAACTCATCCCAGATCTGGAGCACCAGGACCAGATCTGAACTCCTCTCCACCAAGTCTGCCCTTCCCCATCCAGGATCTCAAGTTTCAAGATAGCGTGAAGGCATCACCCAGCACTACTGCCTCACAGCCCCAACTCACCACTACAGGCTACTCCTCCCCTTTCCATTCTATGCAATTTCTTGATATTTGAATTTGATTTCGTTAACACATTATGCAATCGTGTGTACACATCTGTGTGTGTTATTAAAGGATTTAGATGTAACAACAATAGTGCTGCCCTCATTAGAAGTGAAGCAGCTGCAAACTCTAAAACACCGCGGAGCACACCACGCGCGCCACCTGCAACTCCTAAAACGAAGTGGAGTTCATCACGCACGCCACCAGATCAGCACAAACAGCGAAGAACGTCAGCTCTACCGGATCCAGGTACGCTTCTTACCTATCTACATTCTCTTTTCCGTTTATGTTTCAGTAGCAAGTTCACCCTTAGCATACAAACCTCTACCTCTCTCCCACTTAACACCACCATTAGAACACCGAGACACAGCACCAGTATTCCCCTCTACACAATAGTGCCTCCAAATAGTCCCCTCCCAATAGAGCCAGACATACTGAATCCCAGCCAGACAACAACCATCGCAAAACCCCCCTGTAGATCTTCTCTACAGTGTAGCGAAACCGACACAAACAAACCCGAGAGAAAAAAAGACACAAAAATCAGAGAAGAATACACGAACCTGTGCCAAACAACACCCCGAGTAGAGCCTCCCAGCATCACCTCCCGCGTAGAACCTCTCAGTAGATCCCCCGTAGCGCCTCTCTGCAGAACCGCCCAACAGCACTTCCGAACCCTCGTAGAGATTCCCCCGAGAGTCTCTTCCCGTCAAAATGCACTGAAACCCTGCCCAAAAACCCAAACAGACCACGCACTTAGATCCCCCTCACAGGAATACAACAGACCCCCCCTCTCCCTCCCGATCCTGACTCCCCAACTCTACCTGTCCTCCCCCCAGACCCTGGTCCCCCACTCCGACGCCCTCGTAGAGACACAAAACCCTCCCCTCCCTCCCGATCCCAACCCCCCGACCTTGTCCTCAGACCCCCCCATAGAGACACAGCGGATTCCCCCCCTCCCTCCCGATCACGACCCCCCGGCATTGCTCCCAGAACACCTCGTAGAGTCGACGCAGACTCCCCCCCTTCCTCCCGATCCCGACCCCCCGACCTTGCTCCTAGACCACCTCGTAGAAACACCGCAGACTCCCCCCCTCCCTCCCGATCCCGACCCCCCGACCTTGCTTCCATACCTCTCCGTAGAAACGCAGCAGATTCCCCCCCCCCCTCCCAATCCCGAACCCCCAATCTTGCTATCAGACCCTCTCGTAGAGACACAACAGATTCTCCCCCTCCCGCCCGATCCCGACCCCCCGACCTTGCTCCCAGACCCCTCTGAAGAAACGCAGCAGAATTCCCCCCTCTCTCCCAGTCCAGACCCCCTGACTTCGCCCTCAAACCCCCTCGCAGGGGCGCAGCAAACCCCCTCCCTCCCTCTTGATCCCGACCCCCCGACCTTGCTCTCAATCCTCCCTGCACAGACGCATAAGACTCCCCCCTCCCTCCCGATCCCGACCTACAGACATTGCTCCCTCACCCCGACCCACTCACAGAAATACAACAAACCCCCTCCCTCCCGATTCCTCCCCCCCGATTCTATCCACTCTCTCCCCGACCTTGCCCTCACAACCTAATCTCCTTGAAACACCACATCAGACCACCCCTCTCCCTCTTGATACCTCCCCCTCGACTATCCTCCTCACGGCCGTTCTCTCCCACCCCGACCCTCTCACAACCAGACAGCAGACTCGCCTACCCCTCCCTTCGAACTTCCCCTCTCCACCTAACAACTCTGAAGTCTTCCTCTCCCTCTACACATCTCCTCTTCTCTCTCTGAATAACTCACGTCCCCTCTCAGACTCCCCCTCCCAGCCTTCAACCAACAAACCCCCTACAGAAACTCCACAACGTAGACTCACGACCCCCCACCTAGAACCCAAAAACCCCACTTGCGACACCACAAACCCAGCTTGCGACTTTCCCACTCCCTACAACGACCCACCAAAGTGCCCCTGCGACCCCCTAGAGTGCTCCAGCGACCCCCCAAAGTGCTCCAACGATCCCTCAACTTGCCACCACGACCTCCCACCCTGCCCCAGCGACCTCCCAACATACCTTAGCCCAGCCATGGCAGGGAACTCCAGGAGGACTAGCTACAGCAACGACGACATGGAGGGCCTGGAGGAGAGTCTTATCAGAGCAACACAGAAGGGCACAACAGAAGCCAGCAGCCACAAGAAGAGCAAAGTCTCGTTCACAAGCAAAGGTAAGCCACTCCAAGACCCAAAATTTTCAAAGTTTAAATTTTGGCTAGGTTTCCAAGACATGGAGACCTTGGCGGTGGAAGATGGTGCCGAAGAATTGTATAGTGGTGAATCCATAGAGGACATGGTCACACGTGGAATGAAGGCGGAGGAGGCTACGGAAGTATGCAACGCAAGGGTGGCCTTCCCCCGAATTCCACAAATACTTTACCCCATGGTAACAAGCGATGGAGTGGGCCAACATTACAACATCACCCAAGTTCCATTTGACATCAAAACTTGTGAGAATTCTGGCCTCTCCCTTGACTTTCACATTGCCATCTTCTTTGAAACACCTAAAAACCCACTCATGCATGATGTAGTAAAAAAAATGGTTGAAGAGAGACTTAAAAAAATGGACATTGCGCTAGGAGTGGACCTCATTGATCCAATTGCCATCCAATGCTTAAGTAATAAGAATGGGAAAACCAAAGGGGTTTGGGCCGGTAACATTAAGTTGCATCTCCTCAAGCCGGAGATTGATGGACTAATGCTACTCAAGGGTCTTAGGCCCTTCATTCTAACAATTGACGATGAGTGTAGTTGGGAAGGTATGCAAGTCTTACCATGGCATTGCCAAAGGATCTAACCTTTCTGTGAAGATCAAGTGTGATACCTTGATAGGGGTTTCCGCTCAAGTACTCTTTAAAGAGATACTTGGCAATAGCTTCCACCGTGGCCACAAGTTTGAGATTTCGAGCGTCCAAAAAGCTATTGGAGACTCACACGCCTTTGTCATTGCCACCACTCCTCAACAAATGAAGAAGATACTAGCACATCACATCATCATGCGAAGTGAAGTCTTGCAAGCAAGACAAGTCCTTGACACCAAAGGACCAAAAGGTATTTTCGAAACCAAATCTCGAAAGGATGCTTTAACACTCACTTTATCTCCCCTCCCTATCCGTTTAGACCTTGTAAACACCACCCATGCAATATACAATGTCATGGGAGGTACTAACATGCGCTCTATTTGGTTTCATCGGGACAATGGCACTCACCACAACGGTAGTGCCAATGTCCTTTGTGCTAACCCCATAGTGTATAGGACTTTTGTGAAGAAAACTCACGAGATATGGGGAAACTTTGTGGAGTTCGCACCGCATAGAAGAAGCCTAGAGGGGGTTGACCCTCCTACCGCCGAACAAGTGAAGGAGTTCGGGTTCGAAGATATCTACACCGCAATTGTTAACACCATCTCCACGTTTAACATGCAAGAGAAGAGTGAATCCATCACCAAGAAGGACACAATGGAGTTATTGGAGGAAAACAACAAGAAACTAAGGCAAGAGAACAAGGAGTACACCGACAAACTACACGATGAATTAAAGACTCAAATGGAGGGCATCCAAGAATCAATGCTAGTCACCCTCCAAAGTATGAGAGCATTCACGGGAAGAGTCAACAATTCAAGAATCGAAGAAAACCGGCCAAACATGTGAACTACAAGGACCACATAGCAAAACATATAATCTCTATAGTATACAAGTTTTGAGGAGAGATGTCTGAGAGTAGCTGAGAGCTCCGTATTTTCTGGTTAGGTGCAACAAAGAAGTTAGTCTCTGGGAAGAGGTGTGAGTGCAACGAAGGTGGCTGGATCTGTTGCATACCCCGCTCATAGCTAAGATCAGAGGCAATAGTGGGCTTTGAGAGTGGCGTTGTGTTGGGCAGGGGTAGTAAAGGTCAGATCTAACCCTGGCATTCGAAATTTGAGCGATCTGAAGGTAGATTGGAGTGAGGGATGACCTGAAAGCACTGGGACCCTGTGTTGGCACTCGATCTAACTTCTTAGAACTCAAACACGATATACAGGTGTAGATCTAACTTGTGTTGGTTGTGACGCCCTAAGCCCACTTAGACTTCTTGATTGTTGCCCCGACCCAGAAACCACCACACATACGATCTGAAGTCCACACACAGATTCGGGATAGTAGCGGCTCACACTGAAGGAGCCAACCAGCAGCGAGAACGAGATCTCAAGTCCACACAAGTGCAAGAGAGTGCAACCAAGTTACAGAACAGACGAGAGGAAACCGACGATCAAGGAAGTTCACATGACCTGAAGTGCATCCAAGTTCTGCAGCAAACATCAGCCACAAAGAAGCACACCAACAGCACGAAACCAAGCAGACAGCACTCCATCCCTGGAGTGCCCAGGTTCGATCTGACCTTACTTCATTTCAATTTATTTTTTGTTTGTTTATTAGTGTTTGATTTGTTTGCACATTACAGTATACGAGTGATACAAAGAGATCTACAGAGCACTCACACACTAGTAGCTACCTCCGACATCTTACATATCACCACACTCACATACACTAGATGTAGATCACCACAAGCTCACTGTAACAACACGCACATAAAGCTCCACACTAGATCTCTGATAGAAAACCCTATTAAGCTCGTATGTGTAGATCGCACGCGGAAGCGCTGGAAATTTTTCCCAGATCTAGATCTACCTGCACATCAGCAACAAAGACACACAACATCAACACTGAAGAAAACGACACGTCGACAGCAGTGCACAAGAACACGACGCAACGGCCAACAAATCCGTAACTCTATCCACATCACAACAAGACCTCACAGCAAGATCGCAACATACAATAACACCTCAACAGGGAGCAACCTACAGCAACTTCACACCAAGATTCGATCAAACGTAACGGAGGACCAAGATCCAGCCCGCGGCAACATAACAGGGAGCACACTCTACCCCTCCTCTCACAGTTCTTCCCCTTCTTGCATTCCTCACTCACCGCTCTCACCTTGCTTAAACCCTCCACCTCTCCTCCATGTTCCCTCCTTCATTCTCACCACAGATTCCAAGCTCCCCCACCCAAGCCCCCGGCGCATTACTACAGACAGTCACCTGAATCGAATCCAAAGACCACGACCCAACCCTCCACAAACCCTCGCACTCACACAACTTCTCCCTGCGAACCTCTCCCTGCAAACCTCTCCCCATAGCGACCCCTGGAACTCCCCTTGCGACCTACAAAACCTTGGTAGCGACCTTGTGAATCTTCATAGCGACCCCTGGAAATCCCCCTGCGACCTATCAATTGGTAGCAACAACCCCTGGAAATCCCCCTGCGACCTACCAATTGGTAATAGCGACCTCCCTAATCCCCCCTGCGACCTACCTAATTCCCCTAGCGACCTACCTAATTCCCCTTGCGACCTACCTAATCCCCCTTGCGACCTACCTAATCGCCCTTGCGACCTACCTAACCCCACTACCAGTACATATACTGGTACGTATTCTGGTGCGTATTCTGGTACGTATTCTGGTATGTATAATCATACGAATACCGATATGAATACTGATACATATATTGATACGTATATTGGAGTACATATTGGTACGTATATTGGTACGTATATTGGTACATATACTGATTCATATACTGATATGAATACTGATATGAATACCAATACAAATACTTGTACGAATACTAACACGAATACTTACACAAATATTGATACGAATACCAAGACGAATACTTACACGAATACTCATACAAATACCAAGACGAATATTAAGGCACATACTAATACGAACATACGAATGAATACAAATATAAAACCAAATACAACTACATATACACACACAAAGACAACCACACACCATCAAAGAAACACATACATATACACACACACACACAAAGACGAATACATACAATCAAAAAAGCACCAAAAAAAATACCAAAGCCACATACAAAAACACAAAATTCCAAAACAAAACAATAAACCCACCTACTACAAACTACTAATATTAATTGGAGGGGACATAAACACAAGGCCAAACACAACCAAAAAAAAATATAAACAAACACACACACACCTATACACCATTAATAAAACAAAAACAAGTACGCAAACAAACACATGGACACAAAAAAAATTAAAGATAAATACAATTACATTCAAAAAAAATATTGAATTTATAAACATCCACCTCTCTCCAAACAAACAAGACCTCCATAACATAACAAAGCCCCAAAGAATTACAAAAAAAGAAAAAACATTAAAAAACAACACTAAACACACATATCACAAACTCCTACTACTTCTAGGAGGGGACATAGAAACTAACCCAGGACCCATGCCTAATATACTAAAAAGACACCCTACTTCACATAAGAAAAATGCAAAAATTTACTTCATACCTAATACCATAAAACTACAACCGGAATATAGACACATTGCAAAATCTTTTGCACCTTTCTTAAAAAACACACATACATTACACCACACACATAACAACACATATCCAAACATTGCCCGATACGTTCAACAAAAAAATGCGCATCCACCACCTCACATACTATATGCTCTAGTAGTCACTACCCATCCACACATAGATGAATGTAACCATCTCTTAAACCCACAAAACCTGAACACAATTACATGGGTCAATACACTTCTACAAAACTTACTAAACTTACAAAATCCACCGGAACGACACATCTACACTTCACACCCGTATACAAAGTTCCTTGAAGACAACCAAAATATTATAAACCATGAGAACTCAATACATAAGGAACTATATGACTTTTTACACAGCGAAACAATATCTCCCTCAAATGAAACAATAAAAATAAAATTCCCCTACCTACCTAACAATCTCATCAATGAATCACTAAAATGTTTGGACCCTATACCAGAATACACCCACCCACCCCCACCACTTCCCTACATCTCTCCGCAAAACCAAAATATTATATCAAATCAAGAAAATACATACATAATCACATGGAATGCCTCCTCTCTAAACACTGCCCTTCCTAGCCTACAAACTTTGGTCACGCACACAAATACACCACCAGCCCTCATAGTTATACAAGAAACAAAATTATCTGCCACAAAATCCACAAAATATATACAAAATATATTTCAAGACTATAAACTCATCTATAACAATATACATGCACTTACAAGATGCATTCAACAACGAAGACCATACACACCAGGCCGAGGAGGTCTCCTTACACTAATACACAAAAAATATGCCTTCCCGGGCAACATCAACAAAATCCCTACCCCAATGCACATATCACCTTACATTCAAATAATCAAAATTACTAATCACCCTCTACAACCATGGTTAATCTTTCACATGTATATGCCATCTCATCCCGAAGACACTAGATTTATCATAGACATACAAAACACTATTACTTCCCAAATTCATAATAACCCTAATCACACATACCTATTGTGTGGGGACTTCAACAGAGACATAGCATTAATTGGTCGCCAAAATGGAAATCATAACACCCCCCCTCAAACCATTGATTACCAATGGCGCCGCTTCACAGAAAACTTAAACTTCGTCTACATCGATACCGATACACAATTCTCTAGACAAGGTGGCTATAATTACAGCGACTGGAGTCTAATAGATGGATTCTACATAAATACAAACAACAATACACAATACACCTCTACAACAAACAAGGATGTTATTCTCAACTCGGACCACTCACCTATACAATTACACATTCCAAATAACACATTAATTAATAGAACTCCTACAATCCTAAAAAATGATACTATACGCATACTCAACCCCATTCCAAAAGACAATATAGAAAAATTCAACACCAAATTCTTTGAAAAAAACTCCATACAAATAGACTCCCTCATAAACACTCTCGAAAATAACAATCAATTATCACAAATACAATGGCAAGAAGCATGCCACACCCTAGACAAACTTATCAATGCAATCTCTGACACACTAGAACAAACTTGTAAAGCCCAACCAATACCTCAAATGACAAACAGAACTTCTCAACAAGGAGGTTACTTACCCCGTAAACTTTCTAAAACTTGGAAACAACACCTAACCACATACCATACTATACGGAAAACCATTAGAATTGTAAAAAATAACCCTCAATGGCGTAATCACCCCATATGCAACGAACTACTAACTATACAATACACCCAAATCCCTACCCCGCCACCTTCGGACCTACCTCACGATACATGGATAAAAAATATAGCACTAATTGCAAAAAATGCCAACATACAAGCCCGCAAAATTACCTCAAAATATACCAAAGATAACATTAAAAAAGCCATTTCAAAATATAGACAACTATACGAAATTAGCCCCAAAAAAATTAACAGGAAAGTTTTTAAAAACCTTGAATATCCACCAATGGATTGTATCACAGACCAATACAACAATATTCTAACTAGCCCAGAAGACATTGCAAATGAAATATTCAACCAACAAACCAAAAGTAATAGACCAACAGTACCAACATGTAATTATCAACCACAACATCCATCTGAATGTACATGTGCAGTACGCCAGTACCCATGGCACGACCTCGATGGATTTACCCTTGACAAACGAGGCGAACCAGAAATCTCACTACATAAATACTTTAATATAGCCACATATGACACATGTCTTCACAATCTTGGTAACAACAAAGCCCCAGGCCCAGACCGCATCCCAAACTCAATACTAAAAAACATGCCCCCAAGATTCCATAAACTATTATTACTATTCTTTTCTCATTGTTACAAACAAAAACAAATACCTATGTCATGGAAATCAAGTACAACAATTCTACTATACAAAAAAGGCGATCCATCTATACTACCCAACCATAGGCCAATTGCACTAGCTAACACAATATACAAACTCTTCACTAGTACACTCACCTCTATACTATCCTCATACGGTGAAAAATTCAAAATCTTACATGATAGTCAAGAAGGATTTAGAGCAGAAAGAAGTACCGCTAGACAAATACAAACTATAATAGCCGCACTAGAAGACGCAAGATTTACAAACCAAGATATATACATACTATACGTCGACTTCAAAAACGCCTTTGGCTCAATGGACCATGCCCGACTATTAGCAATAATGATGGACCTTGGTTACCCAAAAGATGCAACTACACTTATTGGTAACATCTATTCTCAATCATCTACTTGTTATACTGGTGAACATTTTGGGAAAACAAAACCTATACCCATTCAAAGAGGAACTATACAAGGGGATACCCTTAGCCCATACCTATTCATTATATTCTTAGAACCACTACTCAGATGGCTAGAACGAGGCAACAATGGATACACTTTTGGCACATCACAAGTCACAATAAATTCTGCCGCATACGCAGATGACCTCGCCGCCATAACTAACAAAATCAAATCTATCCAAATACAACTCAACAAAATTGATAGATATTGTAAATGGACCGGAATGGACGTAGGTGTCCCAAAATGTGCCGCTACCGGATGCCCAAACAAATCCAAAATAAACCCTACCACTTTTAAAGCCCTTATGCAAGCTTCCAGCATCAATTACCGCAATCAACCAATCCCCATATTACACCAAAATGAACCATACATATACTTAGGTACAAATCTTGTTCCATCACTAAAATGGAAAATCCAAATCCACACCACAACGACGAAACTCATCAAACAATGCAATGAACTAACAACATGCCCGGCCACCATGAAACAAAAAATAAAAATGATTGATACCGTACTACGTCCAGGTGTGGCATACAGTTTCTACGGTGTACCATACTCTATGCCTGCTATCAAAAAACTTGATAAAAAAATAATAGCCATACAAAAAACCATATGTGGACTACCAAAATGCATGTCAAATGCAATAACCCAACTCCCGCATAACCTATTCGGGCTTGAAGCTTTCTCCCTCAAAAACGCATACCTCCGTTGTATAGGTGAACAACTACAAAATGCCTTAAATGATAAAGGTAGACTTGGAAAAATATATAATGGACTAACTCATTATGTCCTTGCCCAATACGGTGGCGCAGAAAACATACCTAGAATTAAAACAAGTGACTGCATAAGATCACCGATAACACGAACATTCTTCTTATTAAAACATATAGCTAAAGCCCACCTTAAAAGTACGCTCCCAAACTTCCTCATTAATCCTACAACACTAGAAATACTATGGCGCCAAGAAACACTAAATCATAACACACTCAATGCCCAACTCTCCCAAAAGCTTCTACAAAAACTCATCTCAAAAAATATTTTTGAACTAAACCAAATTACTATACCAAACGGCACACACATCATGAACAATGAGGATTTCAAAACCTACCACTTCACCCCATCCAAACTAATAAAAAGTGCCCTAAATGTTGCTAAACAACTATTTTGCCACCCAACATGCCCCACTACATGTCATACTCCTTGCAACATACACCCATACTCTCATATACTTAAAGATCCATTCACCACCCTCAACAATAACATCATCCCAAGAAATATTCCCACACCAACCAACCCCCCTAACCCTCCACATACATACCACCCCCGCCCCCCAACATACATCCCCAAAAACCCTACCACATATCCCATTAATAATATCATAAACCATAAACATATCCAACACACAGACACAAATAACATAAAAAATACATACACAAAATATTTATGTCAATGGCAACACAATGATAACACATACAATAAATGGCTTCCCCAAAGAGACCTATTTCCACGACATGACACCAACACCTCCACACATAACACAGAAAAATTAAAACAATACTACCAAAAAATTCAAAACAAAACATACTCGGATATCATCCTAGCACACCACCCCCAAGAACAATTCTCAGACTCAAGATCCGTAACACCACCCATAATTATCCCTCTCTTAAACATCCACACAACAGAATGCAACCCCGAAAATGATATCCTTACATCCTCAAACACAATCCAAATAAATAACAATCAAGCACATCTATACGAAGAAAATGGCCGACATTTACATACCATCCCCATTACTAGACTCCAATGGCTATGGAATCAATACAATATAAATTTACAAACTCCTACAAACATCGAACCAACGACCCAATCCTTTGAAACCGAAATAATCTGGCTATACCAAAGGTATAAATACCGAATACCAAAAACTGACCCCCTAAAAAATGCACAATACACAATACCCACTCCCATCTTAGACTCATTAATCACATCCTTTAACATCGAACAAGCATACTTTTCTTCCCCGGTCACATGTTCTACCAAACTAAAAAAATTCTACTCATCTTATGAAAGGGATAAAATATTCGGATCCCTAGGAAAGGCCTTTGACTATAAATGGATTGGTAAAGGTATAGCTCACCCCCACAACGAGAAAGATATGGAACAAGCAATACATTGGGCTCGACTTGCCGCCAAACACGATCCAAATAACACAAATACGATCATCATCACACCGAACAACAATTGGTACCAAAACAATAACCAACATTTAAATCCATTTTTAGATTCCCATATCATTGCAGTATTTGAGGCAGACACAATACCATACGAAGAACCTACTATCCCACCCGAACTAAAAAAACCCCGAATCGAGCCATCAACATTACAAATACTATGCGTCCATCATCAAAATCAAACCCTAGGTTCCCTAGAACAACTTGCTGAACTTACCACCATAACAAACAATTTAAACATACACCGAATATACACAAAATTGGCCCCACCAACACCCATACAAACCCCAGTAAACAAAAGTAAAAACTGGTCCAAACTAAACTATGTCAACAACACATTAAACTACTCCGTCACACCTCCCCCTCTCCCTGACTACCCAACTCATACTACACCAAAATTTAACCCCGCACACAGTTACTACACTGACGGCTCCTTTAAACCACCAGAACAAATTAGCCCGGGTTCTTGGCGCAGAGAAAAAGCTGGCTATGGCATATTTAATTCTATCAAAGAAATTAAACTAGCCAAAAGACTCCATGGCCTACAAAACGTCCTCAGAGCAGAACTCATGGCCATTCACAAAACACTACAAATCATCACAACAAAATACAAAAATGAACCTGCACATATATTCACCGATTGTATAAATGTACTCTACCTACTAAACACTCAAATAACACACCCTACCCTTCACAATAGCCACCCCGACCAAACCATATTATCATCAATGGTCCAAATGTTACAAAACCGTACACAAATCACAACTCTTCACAAAGTGAAAGCCCATGCCAACATTGACGGCAACGAACAAGCAGACAAACTTGCAAAAGAAGGCCGAGAAAAAACACACAAAAATGCCAAAGATCCACACGAACATGCCCATGCCACCCCATACTACTTTCAAAAAGAAGATTGGCCTTCCAAAGAAGATACCCCCGACAAAGGCCCAATTAGATTTTTGGGCAAATATCTCAAAAAACAAGACCTCTACAACAACCTTGACACAATCTCAGAAAATATTCCTTACATAGAAAAATGGACTAATAATAACGACATAGACAATGAACTCTCTACAAACTTTTGGAAAAACCCCATCATCTCAGACTCACAAATAACATGCCTCATCAAATTCCGTACTGGTCAATATATGGGAAACGCTCGCAAACAACTCTTCTTTGGAATAGAAAGGTTCCCATCCATAACATGCCCCATATGCCCCTCAACGGACCCCGACACATGGCTTCATGTTCTACTCAAATGCCAAAACCACCACATACACTCTCTAATTGTTAAAAGGCATAATAAAGCGGTAGGGGAAGTCCGGAAATTAATCACCTCCTACAATAAAGCGAGATGTTTTATACTAATGAACGCCGGCACTTTTAATAACAATCCACAAGAAAATACAGTCCCCCCTTGGCTACTCCCATGCTCATGTGTGATCCAAAGATGTCATTGCAACGCTAGGCTCAAACCGGACATCCTATGTGTTAGAGGTTTAGCATACAATGATCCGCCACCCGACCACATTAATCAAGACTACACCATTCAATTCATTGAATTCACATATTGCAACGATAGATTTTCTCCGGAAACAATCCAAAACAAAATAGACAAATATCAACCCCTCATTGACGACATCATTGCCTTTGGATGGAAGGTAGACCCCCTTATTGTTATCACATCTGGCGCTCGTGCCACCACCTTTATCCCATCTATGAAAACTCTAGAAGATACCTTCAAAATACCCATTGAAACAATCAAAACCACCTTTAAAAAAATTAACACCATCGCTATTCAATATGCCATGTCCATTTTGCTACATAAACGTAAAATTGAAAACAACCAAGCCCTCCCCGATACTCAAGATCCCCCTTAAATGCTTCTCCGCCGAGACTTATCTTGACTGGTTGGTTTTGTGGTTTTGGCGACTTGCTTTGTTAGTTGTTACATTGGTTGTTTGTGTGCTTGGTTGGTATCAGGTCACCTGTTACATAGTGTCTACCCTCGAGAGGGGGAAGTAGTTCCAGTTTACTAATTCCTTGTCCGGTGGGCATGGTCTTAGTAGTGGAACGAACAGACACTTTATTCACGCCGGCTCCTTCGGAGACCGACGTTCTTCTTCTTCTTCTATAGTATACTACAAAATACAATACGAAGTAGAGTATTCATATAGAAAGCTAATCACATATATAATAGTAGACAAGTATATAAATACGAAACAAGTACACTGTACTAAGAAATATACACAATACATACACCATACTAGAATACATAGTCTACACCATATATGGGACTATACAAAATACAAATATTGTATTCAATACTATATTCAACACAAATACTATACCAAATACCTCAAAAACTATATTCAATACTATACCAGTAATTATTGTACAAAAAACACCTATAACAAAAAAATACATCGTAAATCATACACAAAACTT
>OZ020519.1:156043-411970 GCA_963971425.1 Bryoerythrophyllum caledonicum | reverse complement strand
ACATGTGAACTACAAGGATCACATAGTAAATCATATATCTCTAGATTGTCAAGTTTTGAGGAGAGATGTCTGAGAGTAGCTGAGAGCTCCGTATTTTCTGGTTAGGTGCAACAAAGAAGTTAGTCTCTGGGAAGAGGTGTGAGTGCAACGAAGGTGGCTGGATCTGTTGCATACCCCGCTCATAGCTAAGATCAGAGGCAATAGTGGGCTTTGAGAGTGGCGTTGTGTTGGGCAGGGGTAGTAAAGGTCAGATCTAACCCTGGCATTCGAAATTTGAGCGATCTGAAGGTAGATTGGAGTGAGGGATGACCTGAAAGCACTGGGACCCTGTGTTGGCACTCGATCTAACTTCTTAGAACTCAAACACGATATACAGGTGTAGATCTAACTTGTGTTGGTTGTGACGCCCTAAGCCCACTTAGACTTCTTGATTGTTGCCCCGACCCAGAAACCACCACACATACGATCTGAAGTCCACACACAGATTCGGGATAGTAGCGGCTCACACTGAAGGAGCCAACCAGCAGCGAGAACGAGATCTCAAGTCCACACAAGTGCAAGAGAGTGCAACCAAGTTACAGAACAGACGAGAGGAAACCGACGATCAAGGAAGTTCACATGACCTGAAGTGCATCCAAGTTCTGCAGCAAACATCAGCCACAAAGAAGCACACCAACAGCACGAAACCAAGCAGACAGCACTCCATCCCTGGAGTGCCCAGGTTCGATCTGACCTTACTTCATTTCAATTTATTTTTTGTTTGTTTATTAGTGTTTGATTTGTTTGCACATTACAGTATACGAGTGATACAAAGAGATCTACAGAGCACTCACACACTAGTAGCTACCTCCGACATCTTACATATCACCACACTCACATACACTAGATGTAGATCACCACAAGCTCACTGTAACAACACGCACATAAAGCTCCACACTAGATCTCTGATAGAAAACCCTATTAAGCTCGTATGTGTAGATCGCACGCGGAAGCGCTGGAAATTTTTCCCAGATCTAGATCTACCTGCACATCAGCAACAAAGACACACAACATCAACACTGAAGAAAACGACACGTCGACAGCAGTGCACAAGAACACGACGCAACGGCCAACAAATCCGTAACTCTATCCACATCACAACAAGACCTCACAGCAAGATCGCAACATACAATAACACCTCAACAGGGAGCAACCTACAGCAACTTCACACCAAGATTCGATCAAACGTAACGGAGGACCAAGATCCAGCCCGCGGCAACATAACAGGGAGCACACTCTACCCCTCCTCTCACAGTTCTTCCCCTTCTTGCATTCCTCACTCACCGCTCTCACCTTGCTTAAACCCTCCACCTCTCCTCCATGTTCCCTCCTTCATTCTCACCACAGATTCCAAGCTCCCCCACCCAAGCCCCCGGCGCATTACTACAGACAGTCACCTGAATCGAATCCAAAGACCACGACCCAACCCTCCACAAACCCTCGCACTCACACAACTTCTCCCTGCGAACCTCTCCCTGCAAACCTCTCCCCATAGCGACCCCTGGAACTCCCCTTGCGACCTACAAAACCTTGGTAGCGACCTTGTGAATCTTCATAGCGACCCCTGGAAATCCCCCTGCGACCTATCAATTGGTAGCAACAACCCCTGGAAATCCCCCTGCGACCTACCAATTGGTAATAGCGACCTCCCTAATCCCCCCTGCGACCTACCTAATTCCCCTAGCGACCTACCTAATTCCCCTTGCGACCTACCTAATCCCCCTTGCGACCTACCTAATCGCCCTTGCGACCTACCTAACCCCACTACCAGTACATATACTGGTACGTATTCTGGTGCGTATTCTGGTACGTATTCTGGTATGTATAATCATACGAATACCGATATGAATACTGATACATATATTGATACGTATATTGGAGTACATATTGGTACGTATATTGGTACGTATATTGGTACATATACTGATTCATATACTGATATGAATACTGATATGAATACCAATACAAATACTTGTACGAATACTAACACGAATACTTACACAAATATTGATACGAATACCAAGACGAATACTTACACGAATACTCATACAAATACCAAGACGAATATTAAGGCACATACTAATACGAACATACGAATGAATACAAATATAAAACCAAATACAACTACATATACACACACAAAGACAACCACACACCATCAAAGAAACACATACATATACACACACACACACAAAGACGAATACATACAATCAAAAAAGCACCAAAAAAAATACCAAAGCCACATACAAAAACACAAAATTCCAAAACAAAACAATAAACCCACCTACTACAAACTACTAATATTAATTGGAGGGGACATAAACACAAGGCCAAACACAACCAAAAAAAAATATAAACAAACACACACACACCTATACACCATTAATAAAACAAAAACAAGTACGCAAACAAACACATGGACACAAAAAAAATTAAAGATAAATACAATTACATTCAAAAAAAATATTGAATTTATAAACATCCACCTCTCTCCAAACAAACAAGACCTCCATAACATAACAAAGCCCCAAAGAATTACAAAAAAAGAAAAAACATTAAAAAACAACACTAAACACACATATCACAAACTCCTACTACTTCTAGGAGGGGACATAGAAACTAACCCAGGACCCATGCCTAATATACTAAAAAGACACCCTACTTCACATAAGAAAAATGCAAAAATTTACTTCATACCTAATACCATAAAACTACAACCGGAATATAGACACATTGCAAAATCTTTTGCACCTTTCTTAAAAAACACACATACATTACACCACACACATAACAACACATATCCAAACATTGCCCGATACGTTCAACAAAAAAATGCGCATCCACCACCTCACATACTATATGCTCTAGTAGTCACTACCCATCCACACATAGATGAATGTAACCATCTCTTAAACCCACAAAACCTGAACACAATTACATGGGTCAATACACTTCTACAAAACTTACTAAACTTACAAAATCCACCGGAACGACACATCTACACTTCACACCCGTATACAAAGTTCCTTGAAGACAACCAAAATATTATAAACCATGAGAACTCAATACATAAGGAACTATATGACTTTTTACACAGCGAAACAATATCTCCCTCAAATGAAACAATAAAAATAAAATTCCCCTACCTACCTAACAATCTCATCAATGAATCACTAAAATGTTTGGACCCTATACCAGAATACACCCACCCACCCCCACCACTTCCCTACATCTCTCCGCAAAACCAAAATATTATATCAAATCAAGAAAATACATACATAATCACATGGAATGCCTCCTCTCTAAACACTGCCCTTCCTAGCCTACAAACTTTGGTCACGCACACAAATACACCACCAGCCCTCATAGTTATACAAGAAACAAAATTATCTGCCACAAAATCCACAAAATATATACAAAATATATTTCAAGACTATAAACTCATCTATAACAATATACATGCACTTACAAGATGCATTCAACAACGAAGACCATACACACCAGGCCGAGGAGGTCTCCTTACACTAATACACAAAAAATATGCCTTCCCGGGCAACATCAACAAAATCCCTACCCCAATGCACATATCACCTTACATTCAAATAATCAAAATTACTAATCACCCTCTACAACCATGGTTAATCTTTCACATGTATATGCCATCTCATCCCGAAGACACTAGATTTATCATAGACATACAAAACACTATTACTTCCCAAATTCATAATAACCCTAATCACACATACCTATTGTGTGGGGACTTCAACAGAGACATAGCATTAATTGGTCGCCAAAATGGAAATCATAACACCCCCCCTCAAACCATTGATTACCAATGGCGCCGCTTCACAGAAAACTTAAACTTCGTCTACATCGATACCGATACACAATTCTCTAGACAAGGTGGCTATAATTACAGCGACTGGAGTCTAATAGATGGATTCTACATAAATACAAACAACAATACACAATACACCTCTACAACAAACAAGGATGTTATTCTCAACTCGGACCACTCACCTATACAATTACACATTCCAAATAACACATTAATTAATAGAACTCCTACAATCCTAAAAAATGATACTATACGCATACTCAACCCCATTCCAAAAGACAATATAGAAAAATTCAACACCAAATTCTTTGAAAAAAACTCCATACAAATAGACTCCCTCATAAACACTCTCGAAAATAACAATCAATTATCACAAATACAATGGCAAGAAGCATGCCACACCCTAGACAAACTTATCAATGCAATCTCTGACACACTAGAACAAACTTGTAAAGCCCAACCAATACCTCAAATGACAAACAGAACTTCTCAACAAGGAGGTTACTTACCCCGTAAACTTTCTAAAACTTGGAAACAACACCTAACCACATACCATACTATACGGAAAACCATTAGAATTGTAAAAAATAACCCTCAATGGCGTAATCACCCCATATGCAACGAACTACTAACTATACAATACACCCAAATCCCTACCCCGCCACCTTCGGACCTACCTCACGATACATGGATAAAAAATATAGCACTAATTGCAAAAAATGCCAACATACAAGCCCGCAAAATTACCTCAAAATATACCAAAGATAACATTAAAAAAGCCATTTCAAAATATAGACAACTATACGAAATTAGCCCCAAAAAAATTAACAGGAAAGTTTTTAAAAACCTTGAATATCCACCAATGGATTGTATCACAGACCAATACAACAATATTCTAACTAGCCCAGAAGACATTGCAAATGAAATATTCAACCAACAAACCAAAAGTAATAGACCAACAGTACCAACATGTAATTATCAACCACAACATCCATCTGAATGTACATGTGCAGTACGCCAGTACCCATGGCACGACCTCGATGGATTTACCCTTGACAAACGAGGCGAACCAGAAATCTCACTACATAAATACTTTAATATAGCCACATATGACACATGTCTTCACAATCTTGGTAACAACAAAGCCCCAGGCCCAGACCGCATCCCAAACTCAATACTAAAAAACATGCCCCCAAGATTCCATAAACTATTATTACTATTCTTTTCTCATTGTTACAAACAAAAACAAATACCTATGTCATGGAAATCAAGTACAACAATTCTACTATACAAAAAAGGCGATCCATCTATACTACCCAACCATAGGCCAATTGCACTAGCTAACACAATATACAAACTCTTCACTAGTACACTCACCTCTATACTATCCTCATACGGTGAAAAATTCAAAATCTTACATGATAGTCAAGAAGGATTTAGAGCAGAAAGAAGTACCGCTAGACAAATACAAACTATAATAGCCGCACTAGAAGACGCAAGATTTACAAACCAAGATATATACATACTATACGTCGACTTCAAAAACGCCTTTGGCTCAATGGACCATGCCCGACTATTAGCAATAATGATGGACCTTGGTTACCCAAAAGATGCAACTACACTTATTGGTAACATCTATTCTCAATCATCTACTTGTTATACTGGTGAACATTTTGGGAAAACAAAACCTATACCCATTCAAAGAGGAACTATACAAGGGGATACCCTTAGCCCATACCTATTCATTATATTCTTAGAACCACTACTCAGATGGCTAGAACGAGGCAACAATGGATACACTTTTGGCACATCACAAGTCACAATAAATTCTGCCGCATACGCAGATGACCTCGCCGCCATAACTAACAAAATCAAATCTATCCAAATACAACTCAACAAAATTGATAGATATTGTAAATGGACCGGAATGGACGTAGGTGTCCCAAAATGTGCCGCTACCGGATGCCCAAACAAATCCAAAATAAACCCTACCACTTTTAAAGCCCTTATGCAAGCTTCCAGCATCAATTACCGCAATCAACCAATCCCCATATTACACCAAAATGAACCATACATATACTTAGGTACAAATCTTGTTCCATCACTAAAATGGAAAATCCAAATCCACACCACAACGACGAAACTCATCAAACAATGCAATGAACTAACAACATGCCCGGCCACCATGAAACAAAAAATAAAAATGATTGATACCGTACTACGTCCAGGTGTGGCATACAGTTTCTACGGTGTACCATACTCTATGCCTGCTATCAAAAAACTTGATAAAAAAATAATAGCCATACAAAAAACCATATGTGGACTACCAAAATGCATGTCAAATGCAATAACCCAACTCCCGCATAACCTATTCGGGCTTGAAGCTTTCTCCCTCAAAAACGCATACCTCCGTTGTATAGGTGAACAACTACAAAATGCCTTAAATGATAAAGGTAGACTTGGAAAAATATATAATGGACTAACTCATTATGTCCTTGCCCAATACGGTGGCGCAGAAAACATACCTAGAATTAAAACAAGTGACTGCATAAGATCACCGATAACACGAACATTCTTCTTATTAAAACATATAGCTAAAGCCCACCTTAAAAGTACGCTCCCAAACTTCCTCATTAATCCTACAACACTAGAAATACTATGGCGCCAAGAAACACTAAATCATAACACACTCAATGCCCAACTCTCCCAAAAGCTTCTACAAAAACTCATCTCAAAAAATATTTTTGAACTAAACCAAATTACTATACCAAACGGCACACACATCATGAACAATGAGGATTTCAAAACCTACCACTTCACCCCATCCAAACTAATAAAAAGTGCCCTAAATGTTGCTAAACAACTATTTTGCCACCCAACATGCCCCACTACATGTCATACTCCTTGCAACATACACCCATACTCTCATATACTTAAAGATCCATTCACCACCCTCAACAATAACATCATCCCAAGAAATATTCCCACACCAACCAACCCCCCTAACCCTCCACATACATACCACCCCCGCCCCCCAACATACATCCCCAAAAACCCTACCACATATCCCATTAATAATATCATAAACCATAAACATATCCAACACACAGACACAAATAACATAAAAAATACATACACAAAATATTTATGTCAATGGCAACACAATGATAACACATACAATAAATGGCTTCCCCAAAGAGACCTATTTCCACGACATGACACCAACACCTCCACACATAACACAGAAAAATTAAAACAATACTACCAAAAAATTCAAAACAAAACATACTCGGATATCATCCTAGCACACCACCCCCAAGAACAATTCTCAGACTCAAGATCCGTAACACCACCCATAATTATCCCTCTCTTAAACATCCACACAACAGAATGCAACCCCGAAAATGATATCCTTACATCCTCAAACACAATCCAAATAAATAACAATCAAGCACATCTATACGAAGAAAATGGCCGACATTTACATACCATCCCCATTACTAGACTCCAATGGCTATGGAATCAATACAATATAAATTTACAAACTCCTACAAACATCGAACCAACGACCCAATCCTTTGAAACCGAAATAATCTGGCTATACCAAAGGTATAAATACCGAATACCAAAAACTGACCCCCTAAAAAATGCACAATACACAATACCCACTCCCATCTTAGACTCATTAATCACATCCTTTAACATCGAACAAGCATACTTTTCTTCCCCGGTCACATGTTCTACCAAACTAAAAAAATTCTACTCATCTTATGAAAGGGATAAAATATTCGGATCCCTAGGAAAGGCCTTTGACTATAAATGGATTGGTAAAGGTATAGCTCACCCCCACAACGAGAAAGATATGGAACAAGCAATACATTGGGCTCGACTTGCCGCCAAACACGATCCAAATAACACAAATACGATCATCATCACACCGAACAACAATTGGTACCAAAACAATAACCAACATTTAAATCCATTTTTAGATTCCCATATCATTGCAGTATTTGAGGCAGACACAATACCATACGAAGAACCTACTATCCCACCCGAACTAAAAAAACCCCGAATCGAGCCATCAACATTACAAATACTATGCGTCCATCATCAAAATCAAACCCTAGGTTCCCTAGAACAACTTGCTGAACTTACCACCATAACAAACAATTTAAACATACACCGAATATACACAAAATTGGCCCCACCAACACCCATACAAACCCCAGTAAACAAAAGTAAAAACTGGTCCAAACTAAACTATGTCAACAACACATTAAACTACTCCGTCACACCTCCCCCTCTCCCTGACTACCCAACTCATACTACACCAAAATTTAACCCCGCACACAGTTACTACACTGACGGCTCCTTTAAACCACCAGAACAAATTAGCCCGGGTTCTTGGCGCAGAGAAAAAGCTGGCTATGGCATATTTAATTCTATCAAAGAAATTAAACTAGCCAAAAGACTCCATGGCCTACAAAACGTCCTCAGAGCAGAACTCATGGCCATTCACAAAACACTACAAATCATCACAACAAAATACAAAAATGAACCTGCACATATATTCACCGATTGTATAAATGTACTCTACCTACTAAACACTCAAATAACACACCCTACCCTTCACAATAGCCACCCCGACCAAACCATATTATCATCAATGGTCCAAATGTTACAAAACCGTACACAAATCACAACTCTTCACAAAGTGAAAGCCCATGCCAACATTGACGGCAACGAACAAGCAGACAAACTTGCAAAAGAAGGCCGAGAAAAAACACACAAAAATGCCAAAGATCCACACGAACATGCCCATGCCACCCCATACTACTTTCAAAAAGAAGATTGGCCTTCCAAAGAAGATACCCCCGACAAAGGCCCAATTAGATTTTTGGGCAAATATCTCAAAAAACAAGACCTCTACAACAACCTTGACACAATCTCAGAAAATATTCCTTACATAGAAAAATGGACTAATAATAACGACATAGACAATGAACTCTCTACAAACTTTTGGAAAAACCCCATCATCTCAGACTCACAAATAACATGCCTCATCAAATTCCGTACTGGTCAATATATGGGAAACGCTCGCAAACAACTCTTCTTTGGAATAGAAAGGTTCCCATCCATAACATGCCCCATATGCCCCTCAACGGACCCCGACACATGGCTTCATGTTCTACTCAAATGCCAAAACCACCACATACACTCTCTAATTGTTAAAAGGCATAATAAAGCGGTAGGGGAAGTCCGGAAATTAATCACCTCCTACAATAAAGCGAGATGTTTTATACTAATGAACGCCGGCACTTTTAATAACAATCCACAAGAAAATACAGTCCCCCCTTGGCTACTCCCATGCTCATGTGTGATCCAAAGATGTCATTGCAACGCTAGGCTCAAACCGGACATCCTATGTGTTAGAGGTTTAGCATACAATGATCCGCCACCCGACCACATTAATCAAGACTACACCATTCAATTCATTGAATTCACATATTGCAACGATAGATTTTCTCCGGAAACAATCCAAAACAAAATAGACAAATATCAACCCCTCATTGACGACATCATTGCCTTTGGATGGAAGGTAGACCCCCTTATTGTTATCACATCTGGCGCTCGTGCCACCACCTTTATCCCATCTATGAAAACTCTAGAAGATACCTTCAAAATACCCATTGAAACAATCAAAACCACCTTTAAAAAAATTAACACCATCGCTATTCAATATGCCATGTCCATTTTGCTACATAAACGTAAAATTGAAAACAACCAAGCCCTCCCCGATACTCAAGATCCCCCTTAAATGCTTCTCCGCCGAGACTTATCTTGACTGGTTGGTTTTGTGGTTTTGGCGACTTGCTTTGTTAGTTGTTACATTGGTTGTTTGTGTGCTTGGTTGGTATCAGGTCACCTGTTACATAGTGTCTACCCTCGAGAGGGGGAAGTAGTTCCAGTTTACTAATTCCTTGTCCGGTGGGCATGGTCTTAGTAGTGGAACGAACAGACACTTTATTCACGCCGGCTCCTTCGGAGACCGACGTTCTTCTTCTTCTTCTATAGTATACTACAAAATACAATACGAAGTAGAGTATTCATATAGAAAGCTAATCACATATATAATAGTAGACAAGTATATAAATACGAAACAAGTACACTGTACTAAGAAATATACACAATACATACACCATACTAGAATACATAGTCTACACCATATATGGGACTATACAAAATACAAATATTGTATTCAATACTATATTCAACACAAATACTATACCAAATACCTCAAAAACTATATTCAATACTATACCAGTAATTATTGTACAAAAAACACCTATAACAAAAAAATACATCGTAAATCATACACAAAACTTGAACACTATACGACATTTAGTACAAAATATAATACAAATACTAGAACAAATACCGATACTAATACAGGTACATACGCTGCTACATATACTACCACAAATACTGATACAAACACGGATACGAATACTGGTATGTATATTGATGTGAATACGTATACATATTCTGATACGTATACCAGTACGTATACCAGTACGTATACTAGTACGTATACTGGCACATACAGTAATAAATATACTCAAACATATACTGATACCAATACTAATACCAATACTAATACAAGCATTAAAACCGATACAAACACTAATACTAGTACAAATACTATTACGAATATTGATATAAATACAGATACAAAAATGAGTACAAACACCAAGACAAATAACGAGGTGCATACTAATACAAACACACGTAGGAATACTAATATAAAAATTAATACAAATACATATACACATACATATACAAAATCAAACATACACTATCAAAGAAATACATACACACACACATATAAAAATAAATACATACAATCAAATAAACAAAAAAAAAGATACCAAAGCCACATACAAAAAATTCTAAAACAAAAGAAGATAGATATTTATAAAATTTCAAAGGTTTCAAATAGAACAAGTAGTATTAAAAATAAAAGAACAAAATCGGAGAGGATATGTAAGAAGAATATAAAGGGTAAGGTAAAAAACCATTATCATAAGAATACAAATAATAAGTACATAGGAAGAAATTACTGTACTAAAAATAGAATATGCTTCCTAAGAAAATAAAAAATAAGGGATGGAAAACTATCCAAACTTGTAATGAGAAACACAAATTGTAGATAAAAAATAAGCAAAAAAGACACTAGAAACATAACAAAACATACTAAAAATAGAAGTTGGAATACAATTTCTAGGGATAAAAGGAAAATTAATAGTAAAAGCAAACTTGATATATTTAAAGATGAGAAGAGTTTTCGATTAAAGAGTAGAAATTTGTTGATAACTACATATAACAAAAAAGGAAATAATAATAATGATAACAATAATGGAAATCTAGTAATAAAGATAAATAAGGGTAGAGGGAATCTAAACCCAAAAAACATCATAAGATAAGGGAAGAAAAAATGGCTAAAAATAGGAAAATCAAGGAGAGTAAAAAGAGATATTATAAATTAAATAGGAAGAAGATAGATATTTATGAAATTTCAAAGGTTTCAAATAGAGCAAGAAATATTAATAAAAGGAAAAAATCGGAGAGGATATGTAAGAAGAAAATAAAGGGTAAGGTAGAAAACCATTATCATAAGAACACATATAACAAGAATATAGCAACAAATAACAATAATAAAAATAGAATATGCTTCCTAAGAAAATCAAAAATAAGGGATGGAAAATTAACCAAATTAGTAATGAGAAATAATTATCATAAAAATACAAATAATAGGAACATAGCAAGAAACAACATTACTAAAAATAGAATATGCTTTTTAAGGAAATAAAAAATAAGGGATGGAAAATTAACCAAATCAGTAATGAGAAATAATTATCATAAGAATACAAATAATAAGAACATAGCAAGAAACAACAATACTAAAAATAGAATATGCTCTTTAAAGAAATCAATTTTAAGGGATGGAAAATTAACCAAATTAGTAATGAGAAATAATTATCATAAGAATACAAATAATAAGATCATAGCAAGAAACAACAGTACTAAAAATAGAATAAGCATTTTAAAGAAATCAAAAATAAGAGATGGAAAATTAACCAAATTAGTAGTGAGAAATATTTATCATAAGAATACAAGTAATAAGAAAATATTTATGAACAACAGTACTAAAAATAGAAAACGCGTTCTAAGTAATGAGAAAATATTTACGAACAGCAGCTCCAAAAATAGTTTTACTCAAAATAGAAATTCTAATAAAAATAAGAATATATACGAATCTGATTGAAATAAATATCAATCTGTTTTTAGAAATCATAGTTTTAGACAAAAAAAGTTTAGAGAGAAATCTTTTAGAAAACTCATTATTTCAATATACGGGTACATATACTGATATGTATACTGATACTTATACCGATTCATACACCGATGAGTATACTTATAAATATACTGATACAAATACTGGTACGTATACTGATACACATATTGGTATGTATATAAATACAAATAATTATACTTATACAAATGCAAATACCAATACAAATATTGGTACGTGTACTCATACGAATACTAATACAAATACTAACAAAGATACTGATACAAATACCAAGACAAAAACCATGACATACACTAATACAAACATACAAAAGAATACTAATATAATACCACATAAAACTACATACACACACACAAAGACAACCACACACCATCAACGAAACACATACATATACATACACACATACAAAGACAAACACATACAATAAAAAAAACACAAATACCAAAGCCACATTCAAAAACAAAAAATTCTAAAACAAAACAAAAAACCCATCTACTACAAACTACTAATATTAATTGGAGGAGACATGGAGACTAACCTAAGATCCATGCCGAACATATTAAAAAGACACCCCGCTTCGCACAAAAAGAATACCAAAACATATTTCATACCAAATATTAATACAAACACCAAAACAAACAATTGTACAAACCACAAAGTATATAATAACACCGCATATGAAAAAAAGGACTTAAAAGCCACTTTAAAAACCAACATAAACCAACATACAAATAGTCTTAAACATAATAGTTACATATGCACACGGACAAAAACAACCAAGATAAAATACAACCAATCATACATACATCCATACACTACTAAAACAAAAACAACAACAAAAAACACATGGACAAAAAATAAACTAAAGACGAAAACAACTACACCTACTATAAAAATAAATAAACCCACAACTCACACACAAAATACAAACATACACCTACCCCCAAACCAACAAGTCATTAATAACACAACAAAGCCTTTAAAATACACCACTAAACATATATACCACAAACTTCTACTACTTCTAGGAGGAGACATTGAAACCAACCCGGGACCCATGCCCAATATATTAAAAAGACATCCTACATCACATAAGAAAAATGCCAAAATCTACTTTATACCTAATACCATAAAACTCCAACCAGAATATGAACACATTGCAAAACCCTTCGCACCATTTCTAAAAAACACACATACATTACAGCACATACACAACACTTCCCACCCAAACATTGCCCAATACATACAACAAAAAAATACGCATCCACCACCCCACATCTTATATGCACTAATAATCACTACTCATCCAAACATAGATGAATGTAACCAACTTCTAAATCCACAAAATTGGAACACAATTACATGGACTAATACACTCCTACAAACCTTATTAACCTTACAAAACCCACCAGAACGACACATTTACACTCCACACCCCTATACTGAATTCGTAGTAGACAACCAAAATATTATAAACCATGAGAACTCAATACATAAAAGACTATATGACTTCTTACATAGTCAAGACATACCACCCTCAAATGATATAATAAAACTAAAATTCCCTTACCTCCCTAACAACCTCATAAGTGAATCACTAAAATGTCTAGACCCTATATGAGAATACACCCACCCACCCCCACCTCTTCCCTACATCCTTTCTCAAAATCAAAATCAAAACATTAGACCAAACCAAGAAAATACATACATAATCACATGGAATGCCTCCTCACTAAACACTGCCCTTCCTAGCTTACAAACTCTAGTCGCAAACACAGACACACCACCGGCTCTTATAGTTATACAAGAAACAAAACTAACCGCCACAAAATCTACAAAATATATACAAAATATATTTCAAGACTATAAACTCATCTTTAACAATACACATGCACTTACAAGATGCATGCAACAAAGGAGACCATACACACCGGGCCGCGGTGGCCTCCTTACATTAATACACAAAAAATATACATTCCCCGGCAACATCAACAAAATCCCTACCCCAATGCACATATCACCATACATTCAAATAATTAAAATCACTAATCACCCACTACAACCGTGGTTAATCTTTCACATGTATATGCCATTCCATCCCGAAGATACTAGATTTCTCTTAGATATACAAAACACTATTACAACCCATATTAATAATCATCCCAATCATACATACCTATTATGTGGAGACTTCAATAGAGACATAGCACTAATTGGCCGCCAAAATGGAAACCATCACACCCCCCCTCAAAACATTGATTACCAATGGCGCCGCTTCACAGAAAACTTAAACTTCACTTACATCAATACCGATACACAATTCTCTAGACAAGGTGGCTACAATTATAGTGATTGGAGTCTAATAGATGGTTTCTATATAAATACAAACAACAACACACAATACACCTCCACAACAAACAAAGATATTATTCTCAATTCGGACCACTCACCCGTACAACTGCACATCCCAAGTAACACACTAAATAGTAGAACTCCAACAATCCCAAACAAAGACACTATACGCATACTCAACCCCATCCCAAAAACCAACATAGAAAAATTCAACACAAAATTCTTCGAAGAAAACACCATACAAATAGACTCCCTCATAAACACTCTTGAAATCAATAGTCAATTAACACAAGCACAATGGCAAGAAGTATGCCACTCTCTAGACAAACTCATCAATAAAATCTCTGATACACTAGAACAAACTTGTAGAGCACACCCAATACTCCAAATGACAAACAGAACCTCTCAACAAGGCGGGTATCTACCCCGCAAACTTTCTAAAACTTAGAAACAACACTTAACCACATACCATACCATACGTAAAACCATTAGAATTGTAAAAAACAACCCTCAATGGCGTAACCACCCCATACACAACGAACTACTAACTATACAACACATCCAAATCCCTACCCCGCCGCCTCCGGACCTTCCCCACAATACATGGATAAAAGATATCGCGATAATTGCAAAAAATGCCAACATACAAGCCCGGAAAATAATCACAAAATACACAAAAGAAAACATTAAAAAAACCATCTCAAAATACAGACAACTATACGAAATCAGCCCCAAAAAAATTAACAAAAAAGTCTTTAAAAACCTTGAATCCCCACCAATGGATTGTATCAAAGATCAATATAATAATATTCTAACTAGCCCCGAAGACATTGCGAATGAAATATTTAACCAACAAACAAAAACCAATAGACCAACAATACCAACATGTAATTACCAGCCACAACATACAATAGAATGCACATGTGCAATACGCCAATACCCTTGGCACGACCTGGACGGATATACCCTTGACAAACGGGGCGAACCAGAAATTCCACTACATAAATACCTCAACAGAGCCACATACGACACATGCCTCCAAAATCTTGGAAATAATAAAGCCCCAGGCCCAGACCGCATACCAAACTCAATACTCAAAAACATGCCTCCAAGATTTCATAAACTACTATTCCTATTCTTTTCTCACTGCTATAAACAAAAACAAATACCAAATTCATGAAAAATTATTACAACAATTCTACTATACAAAAAAGGCGATCCATCCATGCTACCCAATCATAGACCAATTGCACTAGCTAACACAATATATAAGCTTTTTACCAGTACACTCACCCACATACTATCCTCATACGGCGAAAAATTCAAAATCCTACATGATAGTCAAGAAGGATTTAGAGCAGAGAAAAGTACCGCACGGAAAATACAAACTATAATAGCCGCATTAGAAGACGCAAAATTTATTAACCAAGATATATACATACTATACATGGACTTCAAAAATGCCTTTGGCTCAATTGATCATGCCAGACTTCTAGCAATAATGTCAGACCTTGGCTACCCAAAAGAGGCAACTACACTTGTTGGAAACATCTATTCCCAATCATCTACTTGCTATATCGGCGAACACTTTGGGAAAACAAAACCTATACCCATCCAAAGAGGAACTATACAAGGGGACACCCTCAGCCCATACCTATTTATTATATTTTTAGAACCACTACTTAGATGGCTAGAAAGAGGCAATAATGGATATACTTTTGGCACATCACAAGTCACAATAAACTCCGCCGCATACGCAGATGACCTAGCCACCATAACTAACAAAATCAAATCAATCCAAATACAACTCCATAAAATTGATAGATATTGTAAATGGGCTGGCATGGATGTGGGAGTTCCAAAATGTGCCGCTACCAGATGCCCAAACAAATCTAAATTGAACCCTACCACTTTCAAAGCCCTAATGCAAACCTCCAACATCAACTACCGCAACCAACCAATCCCTATACTACACCAAAACGAACCATACATATACCTAGGTACAAATCTTGTTCCCTCACTAAAATGGAAAATCCAAATCCACACTACAACCACAAAGCTCATCAAACAATGCAAAGAACTAACAACATGTCCGGCCACCATGAAACAAAAAATAAAAATGGTTGATACCGTACTACGCCCAGGTGTGGCATACAGTTTTTATGGGGTACCATACTCTATGCCAGCCATAAAAAAACTTGATCAAAAAATAATCGCCATACAAAAAACCATATGTGGACTACCAAAATGTATGTCAAACGCAATAACACAACTACCACATAACCTATTTGGTCTTGAAGCTTTCTCCCTAAAAAACGCATATCTCCGATGTATAGGAGAACAACTACAAAATGCCTTAAACGATAAAGGTAGACTTGGAAAAATTTATAATGGATTAACTCATTACATCCTCGCCCAATACGGGGGCGCCGAAAACATACCCAAAATTAAAAAAAGCGACTGTATAAGATCACCAATAACACGGACATTCTTCTTATTAAAACATATAGCCAAAGTCCACCTTTAAAAGCACACTCCCAAACTTCCTCATTAATCCTACAACACTTGAAACACTATGGCGACAAGAAACACTAAACCACAACACACTCAATGCCCAACTCTCCCAAAAGCTTCTACAAAAACTCCTCTCAAAAAATATTTTTGAATTAGCACAAATTACGTTACCCAACGGCACACATATCATGAACAACGAGGACTTCAAAACCTACCACTTCACCCCATCCAAACTATTAAAAGTGCCTTAAATATTGCTAAACAACTATTTTGCCACCAAATATGCCCCAATATATGTCGTATTCCTTGTAACATACATTTATACTCTCATATATTTAAAGATTCATTCATCACCCTCAACAATAACATCAACCCAAGAAATATCCCCACACCAATCTATCCCGCTAACCCTCCACATACATATCACCCCCGCCCCCACCCCCCAACATACATCCCCAAAAACCCTACCACATATCCCATTAATAACATCATACACCATAAACATATCCAACACATAGATACAAACAACATACAAAATACCTACACAAAATATCTATGCCAATGGCAACACAATGATAATACATATAATAAATGGCTCCCCCAAAGAGACCTTTTTCCACGACACGATACCAATACCTCCACACATAACACTGAAAAATTGAAACAATACTACCAAAAAATTCAAAACAAAACATACGCGGATATCATCCTAGCCCATCACCCCCAAGAACAATTCCCAGACTCAAGATCCGTAACACCACCCATAATTATCCCACTCTTAAACATCTACACAATAGAATGCAACCCCGAAAATGATATCCTTACATCCTCAAACACAATTCAAATAGATAACAATCAAGCACATCTATACGAAGAAAACAGCCGACATTATCACACCATACCCATTACCCGGCTCCAATGGTTATGGAAACAATATCATACAAAATTCCAAACCCCTACAAACATTGAACCAACAACCCAACCCTTTGAAACCGAACTAATATGGCTTTACCAAAGGTATAAATATCGAATACCAAAAATTGACCCCCTCAAAAATGCACAATACACAATACCCACCCCCATCTTAGACTCACTAATCTCATCCTTTAACATCGAGCACTCATACTTTTCCTCCCCGATCACATGTCCTACCAAACTAAATAAATTCTACTCACCATACGAAAGAGACAAAATATTTGGATCCCTAGGCAAGGCCTTTGACCACAAATGGATCGGAAATGGCATAGCTCACCCCCACAACGAGAAAGACATGGAACAAGCCATACATTGGGCTAGACTTGCCGCCAAACACGATCCAAATAACACAAAAACAATCATCGTCACACCGAACAACAATTGGTACCAAAACAACAACCAACATTCAAATCCATTCCCAGATTCCCACATCATTGCAACATTCGAAGCAGACACAATAACATACGTAGAACCTAATATTCCACCCGAGCTAAAAAAACCCCGAACTGAACCATCTACATTACAAATACTATGCGTCCATCATCAAAATCAAACCATTGGCTCTCTAGAACAACTTGCGGAACTTACCTCCATAACAGACAATCTAGATATACAAAGACCATACACAAAACCGGCCCAACCAACACCCATACAAACCCTCGTAAACAAAAGTAAAAATTGGTCAAAATTAAACTATATCAACAACACATTAAACTACTCCGTCATACCTCCCCCCCTCCCAGACTACCCAACTCATACCACACCAAAATTTAACCCCGCACACAGTTATTACACCGACGGCTCCTTTAAACCACCGGAACAAATTAGCCCGGGCTCTTGGCGCAGAGAAAAAGCTGGATATGGCATATATAATTCTACCAAAGAAATTAAACTAGCCAAAAGACTCCATGGACTACAAAATATCCTCAGAGCAGAACTTATGGCCATTCACAAAACACTACAAATCATCACAACAAAATACAAAAATGAACCTGCACATATATTCACCGAATGTATAAATGCACTCTACCTGCTAAACCCTCAAATAACACATCTAACCCTTCACAACAGTCACCCCGACCAAACCATATTAACATCAATGGTTCAAATGTTACAAAACCGCACACAAATCACAACCCTTCACAAAGTCAGAGCCCATGCCAACATTGATGGCAACGAACAAGCAGACAAACTTGCAAAAGAAGGCCGAGAAAAAACACACAAAATTGCCAAAGACCCGCACGAACACGCCCATGCCACCCCATACTACTTTCAAAAAGAAGATTGGCCTTCCAAAGAAGATACCCCCGACAAAGGCCCAATTAGATTTTTGGGCAAATATCTCAAAAAACAAGACCTCTACAACAACCTTGACACAATCTCAGAAAATATTCCTAACATAGATAAATGGACTAACAATAACGACATAGACAATGAACTCTCTACAAACTTTTGGAAAAACCCCATCATCTCAGACTCACAAATAACATGCCTCATCAAATTCCGTACTGGCCAGTATATGGGAAACGCTCGCAAACAACTCTTCTTTGGAACAGAAAGATTCCCATCCATAACATGTCCCATATGCCCCTCAACGGACCCCGACACATGGCTTCATGTTCTACTCAAATGCCAAAACCACCACATTCAGTCTTTAATTGTTAAAAGACACAATAAAGCGGTATGGGAAGTCCGAAAACTATTCACATCCTACAATAAATCGAGATGTTTCATATTAATGAACGCCGGCACTTTTAATAATAATCCACAAGAAAATACCGTCCCCCCTTGGCTACTCCCATGCTCATGTATGACCCAAAGATGTCAGTGTAACACTCAGCTCAAACCGGACATCCTTTGCGTTAAAGGTTTACCATATAATGACCCACCACCCGATAACTTCAACCAAGAATACACCATTCAATTCATTGAGTTCACATATTGCAATGACAGATTTTCCCCGGAAACAATCGAAAATAAAATAGATAAATACCAACCCCTTATTGACGACATCGTCGCCCTCGGATGGAATGTGGACCCCCTTATTGTAATCACTTCCGGCGCTCGTGCCACCACCTTTACCCCATCTATGAAATCTCTAGAAGATAACTTCAAGATACCCATTGAAACAATTAAAACCTCCTTTAAAAACATTAACACCATAGCTATTCAATATGCCATGTCCATTCTCCTGCATAAACGCAAAATCGAAAAAATCAAGTCCTTCCAGATACACAGGACCCCCCTTAAATTCCTCCCCAACCTTGATTTATCATGACTTGCTTGTTTTGAGGTTTTTGACTACTTGCTTGGTTTGTGGTTGGTTCGTTGGCTAGTCGCTTGGGTTGTGATTTGTTGGTCGGTTGATTGTTTTGTGGCTCCTTGGCTTCTTGTTACATAGTGTCTACCCTTGAGAGAGGGAAGTACTTCCAGCTTACTAATTCCTTGTCTAGTGGGCATGGTCTTAGTAGTGGAACGAACAGACACTTTATTCACGCCGGCCCCTTCGGAGACCGGCGTTCTTCTTCTTCTGGTCTCATGTCCAAAATCTCATGGGAAAATATTTAAAATAAATCTTTGGGAGGGTGTCAAGTTGGTAGTAGTGAAATGTCTCACAACTACACATGTTGGTAGATTTCAAAAATCTTTTGTTATGTGTATATTTTAGCCTTCAAATTTGGCACACATGTGATCAAAACAGAGATAGTTTCATGCCAAAATTTCATGGGAAAAAACAAAAACTTCAATCTTTGGGAGTGTGTCAAAGTTGGCCAGGAGTGAAATGTTCCACCCAACTACACATGTTGATAGGTATGGAATATTATTTTTTATGTAGATCTTTCAGACTTGAAATTTTTCGCACATGTAATCAAAACATAGAAATGGTCTCATGCTAAAGATTCCATGGGCAAAAACAAATTTTGAATATTTGGAAGGGTGTCAAAGTTGGCAACTCTAAAACTTTTCTCATAGCTACACATGTTAGCACTTTTTGAATATATTTTTTTTGTATTCATCTTTTGGCCTTGAAATTTTGCACATATTGTCAATATAGAATTGATTTAGTGCCAAAATTTTCATGGTAAAATGACAATTTCAGCTCTCAAAATCGTGTCAAACTTGGCAGCAGTGTAGTGCGAAAACATACACAAACAAAAAGAATGTACACTTCTTGCCGGGTACTATAGATTGTAATTTATCAAGCATGTGCATATCAAATTGAGTGGATAACTATTTTCAAAATTCATGTACACTGCCAATATGAGTTTGTAAACAATTTCATTCCAAGTGGAAGGGAATTTTTATTACTGACTGATACTAGTATGTCAACTCTCAGGTGTCCATATACAAAAAATAGGATGCGGCAAAAATAGTCAAACACTCACATTTCTTCACAGAAATTTACAGAAATTGCCACATCGGCAGGAAAACCTTCAATCTATCACACAAACCTATCTTCTAGTGAGTGTGGTGAATCTTCTCCTTGATCTTGGTCATGAGACCCTTCTTCGGCGGCGCACCGCTAGTTCCGTGCACATCAGCGGTGTCATCTCCATAACCAGTCTCAGTATTATCGTCATAAGCAGACTTGCCCAAACCTGTATCGTGATGGCCCAAACCTGTATCGTGAGTGGTATGATGGCCCAAACCTGTACCATGAGTGGTATCATGGCCCAAACCTGTATCGTGAGTGGTATCATGACCCAAAAGTCCTGTGTCCTGAGAACTGTCACGACCCATAATCCCTGTGTCCTGAGTCGTGTCATGACCCATGATTCCTGTGTCATGAGAGGTGTGGTGACCGCCAACTGCAAAGGAAGGAAAATTGTGATCAGCACACACATTTACATCGATAATAGCAAGTTGACAGAAAGCAGCAAACGAAAGCAAGAGTGAGAAAGAACAGGTGCAGCAGGAGACTTACGTTTGTCGGAGAGATGGCCCTTGGACATATCATATCCGGGCTCCGTCCTGCGCTCGCCCAAGACACTCTCTGGCACATGCTGCCCAAGCGGCAGATTGCCACCCAACTGGTTTCCCAAGAAAGAAGGTTCGTTCACGCCCGTGATTCTGTCTTGCTGCCCTGTGGGGTGGTTGCCGTGCACGTAAGCGTCGACACCGGTGCGAGTGCGATCATCGTGTCCGGCGTGCGGGCCCGCGCCAACCTCATCCTTCAACCTGTCCACCACGCCCTCTCGCCTGGGCTGGCCATACGCATCCGCTCCAGTCGCCAGGCGGTTGTCGTGTCCAGATCCAAGGGTCTGCGACTGATCGTAGCCTGTGTTGTGTCCCAGTCCGCCTCCGAAGCCTGAGGTCTCACTCGGGTGGTTGGCATTCGGGTTGTACTCGTGAGACGCGTCGTAGTTGCGTCCTGTGTTGGGACCCGTGCCGACGGCGTCCTTGGCCCGGTCCACGATGCCTTCCTGCCTGGGTTCGTTGTATCCTTGCGTGCCATATCCTTGCTCATTCCTGCGGTCATTTGGGCCCGTGCCGATAGCGTCCTTCGCTCGGTCAACGACGCCTTCTTGCCTCTGGTTGCCGTAGTTGTTGTTGGAGCCTGAGTTTGGGCCCACACCGACGGCGTCCTTCGCTCGGTCGACGACGCCTTCCTGCCTCTGGTTGCCGTAGTTGTTGTTGGAGCCTGAGTTCGGGCCCACACCGACGGCGTCCTTCGCTCGGTCTACGACGCCTTCCTGCCTCTGGTTGCCGTAGTTGTTGTTGTAGCCTGAGTTCGGACCCATGCCAACGGCGTCCTTCGCTCGGTCTACGACACCTTCCTGCCTCTGGTTGCCGTAGTTATTGTTGTAGCCTGAGTTCGGACCCATACCAACGGCGTCCTTCGCTCGGTCTACGACACCTTCCTGCCTCTGGTTGCCGTAGTTGTTGTTGCCTGAGTTCGGGCCCATGCCGACGGCGTCCTTCGCTCGGTCTACGACGCCTTCCTGCCTCTGATTGCCGTAGTTGTTGTTGTAGCCTGAGTTCGGACCCATGCCAACGGCGTCCTTGGCCCGGTCCACGATGCCTTCCTGCCTGGGTTGGTTGTATCCTTGAGTGCCATATCCTTGCTCATTCCTGCGGTCATTCGGGCCCACGCCGACAGCATCCTTCGCACGGTCTACGACGCCTTCCTGCCTCTGGTTTCCGTAGTTGTTGTTGTAGCCTGAGTTCGGGCCCATGCCAACGGCGTCCTTGGCTCGGTCAAGGATACCTTCCTGTCTGGGTTGGTTGTATCCTTGAGTACCGTATCCCTGCTGATTCCTCTGATCGTTCGGGCCCATGCCGACGGCATCCTTCGCTCGGTCTACAACACCTTCCTGCCTCTGGTTGCCGTAGTTGTTGTTGCCTGAGTTGGGGCCCATACCGACGGCATCCTTCGCTTTATCCAGAATGCCTTCCTGCCTTTGATTGCCGTAGTTGGTGTTGCCGTAGTTGGTGTTGCCTGAGTTGGGGCCCATACCGACGGCATCCTTCGCTTTATCCAGAATGCCTTCCTGCCTTTGATTGCCGTAGTTGGTGTTGCCTGAGTTGGGGCCCATACCGACGGCATCCTTCGCTTTATCCAGAATACCTTCCTGCCTCTGATTGCCGTAGTTGTCGTAGCCTGAGTTCGGCCCCGTGCCCACAGCGTCCTTCGCTCGGTCTACCACGCCTTCGCGCGGCGCGCCATACCCCTGGCCTACAAGATCAGAGCGATGAGCGTCAGCAGGAGCAGCGGGGGTGAGCCACAGGTAGCAGGGCAGGACTACGAATGAGCGCGAGAAGATCATTACCTGTGCCGGTAGCGCCGGACTGACCCTGGTACGTCGGGTTGTTCGCAAAGTTGCCGGTTTCTCCGTACTGGCTCATGATTCTCCTCTTCTAACTTACTCCAAGCCCTGAACAACAAACTCAATCAGCTCAACGTAACACATCAAGTAAAACATTCCCAGCGCCATAAGCTAGACAGAACGGCATTAATCCCAATGACAATCAGAGAAATAGCAAAGTCCTCCAAAACTCAGGACTATGCGCACACACCCAGGACAACATAAAACCAAAACGCAAACCAGCCCAAAAAACCACTAGACTCCAACCAACATCTACACACGTCAACATTCGTATATACACTAAATGGACACAACCTAGAGCAGACTTATTCCATCGACCACCATGAATCCTCACAGGTCAAAAGAACTGACGCGACAAGTCACAAAACACTACGCTAGAACAACCATCAAACACGAAAAGAGCAAATCCAAACCTCCAGCAGCCACACACAAATGAATACCACAAAGCAAACAATGAATAGACTTACCTGAAAAAAACCTAGTGGATCTCCAAAAACGTCGATTTATACAAAGTGCTGTATGGGTGTACAATGTGTTGGTGATAATGCGCTGAGGAGGGCGTGGAAGGTCCGGGATTTATATCTGCATGGGAGCGTCGGGAGTGGGCCGATATTATTACCCGAGGTGATGGGCCTGTTGACGCGGACAGCAACCGCGCGGCGACACGCAGCGGCGTCATGCGTCGCGGCCACGGACGGCGCGTCACGTGGAAAAGGCGGGAAGTACACGTGGCGGGTCCCGAAGACGGGGCGCCACGTGGCGGGAGCCTTTTGGGAGAGTTCCAAAGCTTGGTGCCCAACGCTTTGGTTGCCTGCTGGAGTACAATTATTACACGTCTAGAAGCATATGCACATGAGCACCATATAAGGTACCAATTCCCGCTCCGGGTTTGGTGTCTCACACTCATATCAAGTTGAGGTGGAAAACTAGTTTGGTTGTGGACGAAACCAATTGTTTGTCATTCTTTGACTTCATATTTTCTGGCATATTTGTAACTTTTATGTTCCCGGACTGGCTCCGGGTTTGGTGTCTCACACCCATATCGGGTTGAGGTAGAAAACTAGTTTGGTTTCAAACGAAACCATTTATTTATCATTCTTTGACTTTACAATTTCTGCCATATTTGTAACTTATATGTTCCCGGTGCGTTCCGAAAACGTTCTCATGTGTTCCCAATCTTGTCAAGTGTCTTCTCAAGCAAGTTCCCAAGTGGGCATGGTTGTTCCTTAGTGTTCCCAATGTGTAACTTTAACATGTTGAAAAACAAAATTTCACGTCGAGTGGGGTCCACCATCTAACGTTGGGGTCTGGCTGGGAGCTTTGTTAGGTTGCATGTGCATTTGTTTTAGAATGGACTTTCTCTCAAGGAGCTAGAGATGTGCATCAATGTCAACTTCGCAATACCACGGACTCACTATACATCAATACCACTAGATTCAATTCCGTTTCTAGATTTTGGGTGTGGAATGTAGAATTTGTGTACACTCCACCCTCTTGAATCCTTTAACGACAAAGGAACTTGAAAGTGGTCGATGAGACTAGTTTTTTGGGAGCCATGGCGGATCGAATTGTTGGATTGAATTGCACTTGTTGGAGCAGTTGTGCGCTATGCTTTCCTCCATCTAATCCATCTTTCTGATCTTCAATCGGTAGAGGCAATAACGAACTACAATGATTTATGTGAAAAAAGTGAACAGTGTACTCCTCGTGTACATTCTATTGTGTAGATAATTAAATATAATTAAATAATTTTAATAAATGTAATTAGAATCTATTAAATTGTAAGAAATTATACATTTCCATAGGGTTCCTAGCCCGTTCCAATAGAGTTCCCAATGCGTTTCTGATGATTTCCCATGACCTTGCCGATGCGTTCCCAATGAATTCCCATGTTGTTCCTAAGTGTTCCCAAGAGCATTCCCATGAGCGTTCTCCAGCGTTTCCCAGTGGTCCCAACAAGTCCCCCCGTTCCCGTAGAATTCCCAACGCATTGACATTGATAACCAATGTATACTTTTAAAATTACATCCAAGTTTACTCTTTGTTTAGTGGAGCCCACCACCACTCGTAGGGGCCCCAATGCAGCCACTAGGTATGGTAAAAAAAAAGTACTAAAATTTAGCAAGACATACACCAATGGATTGAAGATTTTTTAACCAACATCTTTTACTTGGAGGTCATTTCAGTGTCATAACCTTATCATGCTCAAATACGACATCATGCATTTTGAATACATGGCTATTTTCAACTTCTCAAGCATGTGGTAGGTGCAATATTGATCTAAATTAAAATTGTCATGTGTCATTGAATCGAGCTGAACACAAATACAAACTTTTGTGACTATGGTATACATCAGTTCTTACACCTTGTATGTCAATTACACAGAAAACATCATGTTGCAACCCAAATGTAGCTTCTATTACCTTTAAGGGTTAATCCTTTCACAACAAGGCCTTGCACAAGGCCTTGGAAAATCTACGAATGTAATAGATTAGTGGCAAGAAAATAAAGAACATTCATACGGAGAATATATATCATTGTTGACTATAATTCACAACAATCATTGTAGTTCTTTAATGCTTCAACAATTGGAAATTTGGAAGATGGGTTAGGTGGAGGAAAGCAAAGTGCATCGCTGCTCCAACAAGTACAAATCAATCCAACAATTCAATCAACGGTGGCTCTCCAAAAACCAGTATTGTTGACCACTTTTTAGTCCTTTCTTTTGTTAAAGGGTGAAATCAGTGTTTATTTCACGTATTAATTTTTGGTGTTGATGTAGCAACCAAAAAAATTCGGCCAGCAAAAAGAATGGCTTCTTTAGAGACATTTCTGGAGAAGAGTACTACACTAAAGATCACATTTAGTGTAATGCTCAGTAAATGACTTGTAAATGCGATAAGTTTTTACTCTTGATGCCAATTTTAACCAAGAGCACAACTCTCTATAGTATTCAAATAAGAGGATCATTATAAACATAGTTGGTAAAAATATTCATTTAAAGTAAAAACTTATCGCATTTACAAGTCATTTACTAAGCATTACACTAAATGTGATTTTTAGTGTAGCAATTGTGTTCTGTGAGCCGGTGACTTCTGCTCATCTCAATTAAAAAGTATTCATCATTGTCTGAAAATTTAACAACATTGCTTAGTCAAGTGCTCATTCCAACCAAAAACTTACGCAACACCACTCACACAAGTGGTCACTCCCTAGAAAATCCCTCCTTCTAATTCTCATCACTTTGGTGTTAATTTGGGCCCAAGTAGGAAAAAATCGCCATTTGGCTATATTTCGCTCGAAATAAAAACAATGCTTTATTTGCATTACATATATGAGATTATAACACATAAAGCGGTAGCATTTTACACTCCCAAAAGATTTACACTATTGCGTGTTATATGTAAGTGTTATGACATGTTTTGTTCCCTTCTTTGTTTATTTAACTTTTAAAAGTAGTAAAGTTAGTAAAATTGGAGAATTTGTGGGGCAAAAGATAGGAGTAAGGGCAAATAAATGTAATACATGACAATAAAATTGACCTAGTAATACGCAATTTAGGGTTCTTGATAATTGTTTTGGATGAAAAGTATCATAATGGATGAAAATGTTGAATGAAAATTAGTATGTTGAAAACTCTACAAATGTTTTCTTTCGTATGTGTTACTATTTTATCCGCTCCGGACCATAAACATTTAATCTTCGAACGTCAAAGGAGCCAGAAATTGGCTTCTCATATGACATTTCAAGGATGATAATCAATGTGGATGATCTTTTTCATCCAATTCTTTTATTGAAGAGTTCGTTGAATGTGTAAACAAGAGATGATGATGAAACTTGCCTAATTTTGAGGTAGTCATGTTTTATCTAGAGAAGAAAATCTTTGTGACATGGATCTCAGCGAAGTGTCTTTTAAAAACTTCAAGCTTCAATTCTATATCTGAATCTGAGTTACTCAAATAATATTTTTTGAATTTGAGTCGAATTAATGAAACAAAGCTTGTGAAGTCTTGTTTCCATTCCAATTTTAAAAATATGAAAAATACACAAAATTTAATAAGTTATTACAGTTTGAACCTTTGGCCTACAACCATGGTTGACCAATTTAGTAATTTTAGCTGAAAGTTTCATCCACACCCCAAGTTTTGGCACTGTAAGGTACACCTGCGGTGAAAATTTCAGAATTTTTAAGCATACATGGTAGTTGATATGGAATTTCTTCACTTTTTCTTAGGAAAATAACAATAATCATTAATTTTCACCAAATTATCTGCAATTTTTGTGATAGAAGCAAGACATAAGATCTCATCGATGAAAAATAAAATTAAAAAATTTCCATTTACATTTAATGAAGAAATAGAGCACAAAGTGGAATGGAAATTGGGATTGATCCCACGGTCATAGGCTCTGTCTTTAAGGGGTTAAAGAGGGTGCACTGTGCATTGCTTATGCGTTGACACATGGATTTGTACGAGTACCCCTCACAATAATGCTGTTCCTAGAATTCAATTCTAGAATGTAGCTCTATATTTACATGGCTTTTAAGTGTTGACAAGTGGATTGTTATGAGTATGCCCACAGCAACATGTCAAAGAGGGAATGTATCATGGAGTATGCAAAAGCTCATATCACAAAGGAAGACACAAGTACATCGAAAGCTGTTGGATGGGTAGTGGATGAGGAGGAACAAACCATAACATAAATAAAATCTTATCCATGATAGTTTTAGAATGCCTTTTGACCACTTTTCATGATGATAGTATATTTTCAACCCTTTAACTCTTAAAGGATGGAGCTATGACCATGGCATCAATCCGGATTCTCATTCTAATATGTGCTCTCATTCTTCATCAAATATAAGCGGAAATATTTTTATTCCATTTTTGAAAGATGACACCACATGTTTTCTTCATGTCACAAAAAACACAAGATTTTTTGTGAAAATACAAATTATTGAGATTTTCTGAAGAAAATTTGAAGAATATTCATATCATATACAAATTTTGCATATAAAATATGATAATTTCACTGAAGGTGTACATTGTTGTGCTGAAACTTCTGGTGTAGGTGAAACTTCCATGTTTAGCTAAAATTAGAAAATGGGTCATCCATGGTTATAGGCCCAAAGTTCAAATTGGATTGGAAACTAGATTTGGTAAACTTTGTTTCGTAAGTTGGGCTCAATTTCAAAAAATATCATTTCAATGACTCAAATTCAGATTTAGAGCTAGAGCTAGAAGTTTCTAAAATACACTACGTTGAGTTCGATGTCACAAACATTTTCTTGTTTAGCGATAAAGTTACACACTTTGTGAAGGGTATCTACAATGCATGTGGTACATGCACTCATTGACAACACCTTCACAAAAACTTGGATGAAAGTAATGTTTTATCATCACGTGGGAGCATTTTACATTGTTCCATTAACGAGATTTTGGTCACCCCGACATTTAAGGGTTTACCCCTAACCCTTAAACGACAGAGCCTATGACCGTGGCATCAATCTAAATTTCCAATCTACTTTATGCTCTAGTTTCTCATCAAATATAAGTGGGATTTTTTATTTTTTTTTCGAGATGAGATCACATGTCCCAATTGTGTTACAAAAATCACAGATTTTTTTGTGAAGATTTGAAATTATTGTGATTTTCTAAAGAAAAAATGAAGAAAAATCATATAAAATACAAGTTATGTTAAAATAATTCTGAAAGTTATACCAAAGGTGGACATTATAGTACCAAAACTTGTGGTGTAAATGAAATTTCCGCGTTCAGCTAAAATTAGAACCATAGTTTCAAGGTCCTTGTTCAAATTGCAATAACTTATTCAGTTTTACGTTTTTTTTAATTTTTAAAATGGTATGGAAACTACACATCATTAGCTTCATTTCATTAGTTGGACTCAAATTCAACACCTATCGTGTTGATGGATCAAAATCTGATCTAGAGCTAAAGCTTGAAGTTTTTCAAATTCATCGTATTGAGATTTGTGTCACAAACATTTTCTTCTTTAGATAAAACATGATCACGTCAATGAGGCCAATTTCATCATCAACTAATATTTATACATTCAATGAACTCTACCCAAAAAAAAATGGATGAGAAATGGTTATTTCCACTGATTATCATCCAACAATGTCATCCAAGAAGCCAAGTTTTGGCTGCTCCGGCATTTAAGGGTTAAATGCCAGAGTAGCTAAGAAGACGCTACTCGAATGACATTTTCAAGATGATTATTGCAGTAAACGGCCGTTTTTCATCCAATGCTTTTGTAGAGAGTTCATTGAATGTGTAAGTATTAGATGCTGATGAAACTTGCCTCATTGAGGTAATCATGTTATATCTAAAGAAGAAAAAGTTTGGATCTCAATGTAGTGTATTTTAGAAACTTCTCACTCTAGCTCTAAATCTGAATTCGAGTCATCCAAATGATATTTTTTGATTTTGAGTCCAACAAATGAAATGAGGTTTATGAAGTCTAGTTTCCATTCCAATTTGAAATTTTGAAAAATAATTAAAATTGGATAAGTCATTGCTATTCAAACTTAGAGCCTATAATCGATTTTCTAATTTTAGCTGAACACAAATTTTTCATTTACACAACAAGTTTTTTTCCTACTATGTACATTTTTGGTGAAAGTTTCAATTTTTTTTAGCATACATTGAATTTGATATGAATTTTCTTCACTTTTTCTTCCAAAAATCACAATAAATTCAAATTTCCCCCAAAAAAATTTGTGATTTTGGTGACATGAGAAAAACATGTCATTTCATTGTTGAAAAATGAGAAAAAAAATCCACTAATATTTGATGAAAAATCAAAGCACACAATTGAATGGAATAGGGGTTGATTCCATGGACATTGGTTCTGTCTTTAAGGGTTAATGCTACAAGGACCTTGGCATGGTCGATTCTGGTGTTTTTTTGCTCTAGTAACTCTTTCCACAATTGGACATTGTCTCTCGAGTACTTCCAACGAATTTGGAGCTCCTTGCTAGCTTTCCAACAAGTCCTTCCAACCTCCAATCCATGGAGGCATTAGCAAAATGCATTGATTTTTGTCAAGTGGGTCATGCAGAAATGTACCCGTTGACTATTACGCTTGTAGATTCTCCTAGCCTTCACGGTCCACTTAGGCGTGAAAGGGTTGAATCTCTAATGAACGGAGACTATGGTTCACCAAAACTGCCTATCCAAAGAAGAATAATTGCAAGACTAATTGATACAACTCCTTATTATTTTCAAATGTAGGATCTTCAAGTTAACTACTACAAGGAGACCACTCAAACATTTTGTAAACTTTGCATACACCGATTGTGGCTCTTTAAGGACAAGAAGCCCATAGGTGGTCATTTTTGGACTAATCTTGCAAATTTTGTGAACCAATACTTTATCTTTGTTTGATCTACGACCTAAATTAAGTTGCAAGGATTTGTGTGCTTCCGATGAATGGGATGTGGATGTGCCCAAACTGCGGTGTTTTCTATGAAGTGAGATCGCAATGAAATGTATCTTCTCTGCTGATAATGTTTTGCATGAAATCTTGTTACACTCTTGGATTTTTCCATGTCTTGTGAGCTTGTAGGTCTTAACCCTTAAACCTCTTAAGGTGCCACTAGTGGCCACAATATTCAACATGTATGTGGCAACCATATTCTACATGTATGTGGTCTAATATTCTACAATGTATATACCACATACATATTCAACACTAGTGGCCACAATATTCTACAATGAGGGTTGCTAAGAACTTTTCTTCACAGCTACCCGCTTAAAACAATTGCACTATTTAGCTCTACAATATCCCTTGCTCTCCATACAGTCGGCTCTCTATAAATGTTACTCCTCGGGAGCGGGATTTCTGGTAACACTTATGAAGTTATAACATATAACGTTTATAGAACTAGATACCGACGATTAGTAACACTTACAAAAATAACACTTATGAAATACAATACCGATGGTTAGTAACATTTAAAGGAATAACACTTATGAAACTTGATAGTGATGATTAATAACATTTAATAAAATAACACTTGTAAGACTTCAAAGAAAAATCCATAACGTATAGAGAATATGAAAGCTGAAAATACAAAAAATATAAACCATAATGCAACTAAATTGAACTCATCTAAACTCAACTAAACTCAACTAAACTCAACTAAACTCAGCTAAACTCATCTAAACTCAACTAAACTCAACTAAACTCAACTAAACTCATATAAATTCAACTAAACTCAACTAAACTCAACTAAACTAAGCTTTATCGAAGAAAGAATCCATAGTGGATTGATGGGTATCTTCCATACGGGCAATTGCCACACCTAGCAGAAGAGTTTGAACCAAATTGATGCGTGATGAAACATCACGTGGTCTTTGCTGAAGGTATTTCTTCACAATATAAAGTGCACCTTCAATAGTGTCAAATCCAACCACCTCGTCTACCGCATCATTTATAACCTCATCTGCAACAATCTCCAAGTCTTCGGAAGGAAGCATGTCTAGCATATCCTCCTCAGTAGGTTCATAGGGATTATTTAAATCAAAGTCTACCTCATAGGTTATGAACTCATGAGCGTCCATAACATTGCTATGTTTTAGGTCTGAAGATAAAAGTGAAAGCCGATGAGGCATGCATCCATTAGAAAGTTAAATTTTTTTTAAATAAATAATTTTAAAATTTTAAAATTTTAAAAACAGTCATAGCCAGCAATCAAACCTCAGCTTGACAGGCCATGCATCCATGATGGGGTCAACGGCATGCCTCTTGCATGCAACAAACAACCACGCCAATTTTTTTTAAAACCAAAAAATAAATAAATAAAAATAAAAACTCACTATTTGGCTTGTGATACCCTTCTCGAATATGGCCTACGATGCTCCTCCAAATACTATTGGAAGAATCTTGACAGATTCTTTTTTAAAAGGACAAATCTTCTCAAGTTCCACAAAAGATATGATATATATTCATGTGAAGTAATTGAAAATTTTAAAAACAAGTTCTATTATGATGTTTTTGCCAAATGTAACACTTATAGAATCATTTTAACAAAGGAGGGAGCGGAACATGTTATAACACTTAACATATAACACTTACTAGTGTTGATTTTGAGGTTTTTTTCGGGAGCGAGATTTTTAGTAATACTTATACGATTCTAACACTTATAGAGGTAACATTTATAGAGAGCCGACTGTAATAAACAACTTAAGGTAGGGTAATTTTTTCATTAAATGCCGCATTTAGTTTTAAAAAATGTACTCTCACAAATCTTTTAGTAACGTCCATTTATAGTTTAAAATATCAAAGAGGAATGCTATAAATTTTCACCACAGGATTCACCTAACCAAACCTTCAATAAGCCCACTTTGGGACATTTCACCATTTAGAGGTTATAGCTACAAAACTTTTCATTTAAGTTTAGTACTTCATCTTTGTTTGAAGTGTAGTTGTGAGGATGATGTAAGTGATGAGGTGTAAATAATCATAATCCATCAAACTTCATCACTTACTTCAAAACATACAACCAAAATGGAAAGAATCATATTCCATCATACTTCTACAAATGTAAATAGAAACTCCTAACATGTTTGGAAATTTGTAGTTCCAAATTAGAGTTATTTGTAAAGTCTAGTAAAATACCATGAGTTATGGCCTCTATTTCTATTTTCATGGAAAATGGCCTTAAAATTGCTCCCCAAACTTTTATGATCAATTTAAAATGGAAAAAAAGGAGCTAAGATTTATGGTAGAACATGACTTCTCTTTCCTTCTCAAAGGTAACTAACTTTACTTCTAACCTGAATTTAAAGACCACCGAGCTCTTTCCTATCTAACTAGGATAGACCACCAAACTTTTCCAAGTCTCATAACTCATAAGAGTAAATAAATAGTAGTACCAAAATATCTCAATCGTATTGAAAGCTCTAAGAGACTCTCTTTGTTGTTCAATTACAGTTTAGTGCTACATCCAAGGATTAATGAACTACAATTATAGTGGAGAATTTTATCTTCATAGGCATTTAGGGGCTAAGAATTAAAGCTTTAGTTTTAGTACTTGATGCTATGTAAATATGTGCCTACATCCTGAAGTTTCAAGTAAATTCAATTATGGCTATCATGGATATAAAAACCATAATTTCATAACAATGAATTGTGAGGTGATTATTAAATTTTATTGTAATGTCTAGTATTGCATAATAATCCATTTGAGCTACAAATGTAAGGTATGAAATTACTATTTTATAAAAATAAAAAATAAAAATGATCTTCGATAATATGACAAGTCTCAATAATATGGCACCTCCAATTGTACAACAAATTTTTTTTAACCATATTTTTCAATCTAAAATTCCCTCTATAATTTTGTTACTACTACATATATAACATATCACCTTTTGAAGGCACATTGTCATATACAAGAGGTAATCACTGTCTTTGATATAATAATATACACATTAAAAGGCCTTGTATGCTATGGGAGGAATAGAATAACATGAAAGACTTTAGAAAATTGAAACTTGGGTGCATACCCTAAACTTTTTTGCACATAATTAGGATTCGTTTTTCTTTTTGCACAATGTATTGGTGTGTTGGTGGTCCTTATTGCTTCTCCCCCTTCCCTATTTGTTTGTAAACCTACAGATAATTTGAAACCTATATCAGTAGGTTTAGGTATCTTGGGGCATAATTGCATATGCTACATTGAGGTCACTCAATGCAGCCTCAAAGGTCATTCAATTCAAGCTGCACAACTCCTCTTTGTTGAAATAAGCTATGAACCAAACATGTATTCAATTTATTCATTCTACAGTTTTCATCAAATTGTTAAGGTAATATGAACACAGGTATTTTTTGTCACAATAATAAGGTAGAGGCACCAATTCCGATCGGCCACCCAATTCCGATCAATAGAGTATGCATGGAATGGTGCATGAAGCCACCCAAAACCGATAACTCAAAATATGAAAACTTTAGTCGTTATCGGCATTGGGTCATGAAGTGTGTAATTTTGGGTTGCTCCACCTCAATTGAACTCTCTTTGGTGGCCTTGCCTCAAAAGTCGAACAAGGCCGATTGGCATTGGGTACCCTCCATGAGTTGGTTATCCATGGCATGTCTTCTCTCTTTAACTCACTCTCACTTATTGGCATTGGGCACAGGAGGGCACCAATGGATTTGGCTAAATACCTTGGTCGAGCGTTGGAGTAATCCTCAGACTTGGGAGGGTGGGGAAGGGTAGGGTCAAAATCGGCCCCTATTTTTATGTTGGAGGGGGGCCCTACTTGATCAAAGGGGGGGGGGCTCCGAGGAAAAATTATGGCCGGAGGCCCCAAATTTGGCAAAAAAAATTCCAAAAAAGCCTCTAGAACCCTGAAAGTTAAAAGGCCAGAAAATTGGACCCATCCAAGGCTGAGGCTTGGTGCAATGCTCGACTAGGGTAAATATCGAGATCCTGCACCAATTCTCACCTACCCTACAATTGATTATGGGCTCCGGTGATTTTTGGGCTTTAAATCCCATATCAAATCCAAATCTTTGTGACTAAATTTTAAAAAATATTTGTTATTTTTAATAATATGAGAACAAATTGTTTTGGGAACGATACGTTACAAACTAGAACTCCCTCTACAATTTTGTTACTAGTACATATATAACATGTCACCTTTTTAAAGGTACACTCTCATAATATAATTGAGGTAATCATTGTTCACTATCTTTGGTATCAATATTTTATGCTTTAAAAGGTGTTATTATGCTATGATGGGAATAGAATAACATTAAATCTTGGGTGCATATTAAAATATCGTTGCACAAAATTAGGATTTCTTTTTCTTTTTGCACAATGTATTGGTTTGTTGGTGGTCCTTATTGTTTCTCCCTCTTTCCTCTTTGTTTGTAAACTAATCCCCTACACAATTTTTTTTAAGTATCTTGTCATGTGAAGCTTCTGTAGGTTTCTTGTTACATTTAAAAACCTATTGTACGTGTCATACCAAATTGCTCTAATTTCTTTCGATGTAATTTTCCTTATACCAAATTGGGACAATAATTTCATCACCGTAAGTACAGAGATAAGGGTCACAAGGGGAAATGCTCTGAGGGTATGTTTGCACTTGGACATATGTAGAGTTATTTAAGCCGGTGGGAAGGTGGTTTAGAATCACCAAAGAATAGTGGGTAAGGAAATCATTGACATGGCATCCTACGTGGTGAATGAAATCATGACAAGGATGACCGTTTATCCGGCGGCGTGCCCCACAGTTGTGAGGAAGTACGCAGTACCCTAGTGCTTGTGTATTAATGAAGAGTTGATTGGGTTGATAAAGTCAATTCTTTCGCCACTCTAATACATGTGAGGAAGGTTTTGAGCACCGTCCCTCTTCCAATAGGACGTGTCCTCCAACAGTTAACACCATGAGGCAAAACTAGAGTTTAATTATAGTCAAATGTTGGACAAATATTCCTGGATCCAGAACCATAACCAGAACAACAAGAAAAAAATGACTATACGATTAACCGGATGAAGTGTTTAACCGGATAGGTTTGATAGAGTAAGACGAACAAAAGGACCTTAGTTGTAAGGATGCTGGACGTCCAAGGGGTCCGGACGCCCAACCCTAGGACGTCTTCCGCCACCCGAGCACATCCGGTGACAACAAGGATTTTACAAAATTTACCCTGAGGTGAAAGGCCATCCGCCTAGTTGTTGTGTAGGTGGACCAGAGGTAGCTTGGAGGTAGAAAGTATTTGCGCAATGGTTTGGTACTTCACAATTCATTCAAAAAATGAACATGGGTACCCTTAATATCTATGAGTCACTGCAATAATGACAAAGGTATGGAAAGTACACTCATCCCTCCGATAAGTTATAGCCAAATCTAGTGCCTATGGATGGAGGTTGTAAGAACTTAGTAGAGGTCAAAAGTTAGTGGTGGCTCTAGTATAGGACTTAGTAACTTCAACACAATTTCATCTCCATCGACCAACTATCATTTCCTAAAATTGGCTTTGCACCAAGCGCCACGTCAGATGGCATAAGAAAATGTCATGTGACCATGCCGACTTGAATTAGCCCTCTTGTATCCTATTCATAGGCAAGTTGGATGGTTGAATAGCACTGTTAGCACTCAAAAAGTTTTTAAAATCCATTCAAAACAGTCTTGAAACAAAGATGGCAACGCATGTGAGGATTGTGGCACTATTGTAATTGAATAGTAATCTTGTTGTGATTGAATAGTGACATGTGAAGGAATAGTAGCACTGTTGAGTGATACAGTAAATGATTGGTCTAAAAAACATTAAACAACATATCATCTACCCATTCTCTGCTTTAATTCTCAGACACGTCAGCACTAGTCACATGGCAGCACTAGTTAGAACTTAGTCGAGGTTATAGTTAGCTAAGGTTATAAGTTAGTGGCATTATAAATTAGTAGAGGTATTGGAGGGATGAGTGTATGCAAGAAGTGGCACTTTAGTAATTGTAAAGTGGTTTAGTGGGTAAACATGGTTTTCTACTATTGTAAATCTTGACTACTTGTCAACAAACGGACCTCTTTTCTATTCTCCAGAGTGAAAACATTTCATTTTATCCAGTTTACTTAGGGGCGGTTTACACTATAGACCAAGAGCCGTGACCAAGGAAAATGGATTAATTCCATGGTCACACTTCATGGTCACACTTCCATGGTCACACTTCAAAAAAATGTCATTTTTAAAGCCCTTGGGCCTCTCACTAAGTGTAAACCAAACTTGGACCAGGAGGAATGATCATGTACTAAAAAGTGGACGTGCTGATTTTTTTAATGAATGCCTTAAAAAGGCAGTATTGCCTAAAATAACAAAGAAAATAAAACAAGTCAAAAAGACCAAAAGGGTGGCCGCCATTGTATCTACAGTAACGTTGGGCCCTCTCCAAAACAAAATCAATTTAAAAATAATAAAACAACATTTCAGGCCCAAGGTCTTCTTGTTTCAGCAACGAGAGAAACCATTTAGCCTCTCTCATCGCAAAATCCGGGGGACCCTCCAACATTATCCATTAGGGCTATTTCTAGGCCTTTTGAGGACCTCAACTCCTTTAGTCAATTTTCTTTTTTCCTCATAGTGTAAACCCAAGTCATCCCGGGACGAATTGATGGAGCCAATCACAGATTTTAGAGGGTCATGGGACGAGTTCTTGGTCCGTAGTATAAACCGCCCCTTAGATGTAGAGAGTTTGCATGGATGCATACGGTAGCAACACCTTAAGGTGCCAATGATCCAATCCTGCCAGCTACATTTGGCTCGGGAACAGGCTAGAAGTGAACCCTGAATTGCCAAGAACTTGGATGAGACTGATTTTGTCATTTACAGTGGTAGTTTAGGAAATACATAGTGGCGGCGTTCATTTCATATTGTTGTCTTATGATGTGCATGTCAGTACACATTCTCCAATATTCTTAGTTAATTCATGCAACTCGCTTAGCCACCATCTCCTAATATTTCATTTAATTCTGTAAACGACAGTAGCTAGATTTGCAAAATCTCATGAGCAAAGATGAGGAAAATTCATGGCACTTTATGTGAAGTTGGTTGGCGTGATTTAAAAGTGGAGAGGGTTGGTAAACTGTGATGACACTGATCAGTTTATGATCTGATCGTAATTACTGCATGGTTCACAGCTTGTGTACTTTCAACCACGTATTTGAATCGGCAACCCCTCGTAGCTTCAACATCTCTCCGACGTCTGAAGATGATTTCAGAGCTTGTGAGCTCATTTAAGAGGTTGTGAGCTAATTTTGTGAAGCTGATTTTGTGAGCTACTTTCATGAGGTGATTTCGTGAGCTAGTTTCGTGAGCTGATTTCCTCAAGTTCACAGAGTAACGTCAGGTGATTTCGTGAGGTGATTTCGTCAAGTTCACAGAGCAACGTCAGGTTTAGAGTGCCGTGATGAGGACCTCGCCAAGGTTTGTGAGAATTTTGCATTGTTGCGTGAGCATGGCGAGCATGCATAGTAGAGACATTCATGAGGATGAAGACGGCACATGGGAGTGGCCTCATCGAAGGAACCGTGAACTGTCAGGCACACACAACGGCTTTGATTACCAATCTGAGGGCAGCGACTATGAGGTGGATTTCATGAGATGAGGTGCTTTGAATGGTGGAGGAGGTGGGATGTTTACTCTGCATGGTGGTCAGAGTTTCAGCATAGGCGTCTATGAGACTGAGATGCTCTTCCCGCAGAGTGCAAGTCGGCGTACACTTATCAACGCTCCCTTCGGAATGTGGCTGTTGAATCTGGGGTGGGTGCTGAAGGTGCGGGCCGGTGTAGTGTGAGGCTGCAGAGCTTGAGGCGAGAAGCATCGCAACCTGCTGCTCCCGACGACCCCAGTCATGGTGCTGACGGCACTGATGCAGCCTGCAGTGGTGGGCAACGGACACGCGCTCCTCGACGAAGAGGGGTCCACCTTCCACTGAATGGGAACAGGACTAATGCACAGCTCCACGCAGCCTTGGCTGAACACGAGCGGGGCATGTCCATGAACGGTGCTGCTACTGCCTATGACATTCCGAGGAGCTCTTTGCGTGCTCATTTGACAAGAACAATACTATCTAGGAAGCGAGGCGCGACACCTGTATTAACAACACATGAAAAACAACAGTTGGTGGACTACGTGATTGGCATGCAAGATCTAGGCTTCTCAGTGAGTATTTTGCAGTTAAAATTGAAGGTGGCTCTTATCACGCAAGGCAGAGACACACCATTCACAAATGGTATACTTGGACCAGATTGGTTACGTTGGTTTCGGAGGAGGCACCCAGAGCTGTCACTGCGCCTTGCTCAGGGCATGGACAACAATCGAGCAAGGAGTCTATGTGCAGCCAATGTCAGCACCTTCTACGAGAACTTGGGAGCCTTGAATGAGGAGCATCAGTACCCTCCATCGCATATCTGGAACTGCGATGAGTCTGGAGTGCAGGCTGGTCGGAATGGGGGTGTGTACGTGTTGGCCAAGACTGGATGCCGCAGCGTGCACCAAGTCATTCCAGATGAACGTGAGTGGCTCGCCATATTAACCTGCATCAATGCTGCTCGTCAGAGCATTCCTAGCTTCTATATTTTCCATGGCAAGCGCTTCCGGAGAAATTATATTCAGCATTGCGAAGAAGGTTCAACTATGGCTATGTCAAATAAGGCATGGATAAGTGCGTTCCTTTTCTCTGCATGGATTGATCATTTCATACAAGCATTACAAAACAATACTAAGATATCCATTTCCTCACCTCACCTTCTCATTATGGACGGACATAGCTCGCATATTACTCTGGATGTTGTTCGCAGGGCACGAGCAGTTGGCCTTCACCTCTTGACCTTGCCATATCACTGTAGCCATGCTATGCAACCACTTGATGTATCAGTATTCAAACCATTTAAGGCAGCTTTTTGTGCATACAGAGATGTGTGGACAATAAACAACAAAGGTATTGGTGTCCGAAAAGAGACGCTGGCGTCATGGGTGTCGAAGGCGCTACGAAGGGCATTGACAACGGAGAATATCATGGCTGGCCGAGGAGAAGAGCAAAGTAGTCAATCAAGTGAGGAAAGTGTTGAAGGTGTCAACGATGTACCTGGCATTGGTCAATTTTTAATGCTTCCAACGATTCCAATTCGCAGCTCCAATCGTGCAACACAGACGCCTTTGATTGACTTTACAAAGTCGACAATGTTGACTTCAAACAACTACTTGTTGTCCATGGAACAGTTGGCAGCAAAACGCGAGGAAGCTGCGAAAGCAAAAGAAGCGCGCAAATTAGATGCGCAAGCAGGGAAGAGAAGGCGCGACAAAGAGAAGGTCCAACGCGCTCCAAAGAAGAAGCAAAGAGATGAGGAGAGGGCCGCGAAAGCAAGGGAGGCAGCTTACTGGAAGGACGTTGCAGCTCGTGGTTGAGGCAATGAGTTGCAGGCAAGACTCAAATCTCGCGTGCCTCCTCCGCCAAGCTCCTACGTTGGGGTCTACTGCGGAAGCGTGCCATCGTGGTGTGTGAACAACCAACGACGCCGCAAAATCCTCTTGAACAAAGCGAGAGCGACAGCAACAACTTCTTGATCTCAAATTCAACATTGACAGGGGTGCTCACAAGCCATGGCCAGATTTGAGTCGTAAGAGATAACCGTTGGGTCAAGCTGCAGTGGTGCTCAAGGCCGTTGAATCCTCTGTCGCAAGAACTTTGCAACGTAGGTGGCAAGAAGCTGGTGATGGGCGGGATACATGCACAGCTCATCTTCCCCATTGGTAGTGGCAGGATTAGAGACTGGGTGTGCTTCATTTGGGGTGTGACTTGGTTGGACTTGGTTCACATGCCAATCAGACTTCGTTAGCTACAAGGCCAGTTTAGGAGAAAATACTTTGGTAATTTACCAAAATTGTATTCTTTCTTAAATGTGCACATGCACTCCACTCAAGTGAATATGAACACCAATTTCCAATGTATTTGTAGGCTATTCAAAGCATGACTTTGGTTGTTACACAGTTGAAGTGTTGTCTCTTTTGGGTAAATCTAGGGCCACTTGTAGGTGTCTACAGTACCTTCACTTCAAAAATTTGTAGAAAATTCATCTTACATCGAAAAATTCTCATTTCAGTGGCATACATCTCCTCCCAGATTTGCAAACCATCTTGCCATTTCACTTAGCATAGTAGGCACACCGAGGAGGCAGAACCCCTTATTCTGGCACCTTAACCCCTAAGGGACCAAACGTCCCCCGGGGTCATTTTGGATTTTGGGCATGTACCTACAATTTGAAAAAAAATCTTTTTTGATGGATTTTTTTTTAAAGATAGGATCTGATAAGAGCTTCGTGGAGATTTTTTTTTATTTTTTTTTGGATTTGTGGTTAGAAAGTTAGTACCACTTAAAGCCAAAAGTGGGGACTCCGGGCACCTCCAAAATTTTTGACAAAAGTTTCCATTGACATTGAGAGTTTTCACACATATAAAGAATATTTCCTTTTTGGGAAAATTTCAAAAAAAATCTTGTCTTTAGTGTAAAAAGGCATTTTATTCCAAGTCAAACATTTTTCACACATTTTCGGGCAACGGGGGGAAAAAAATTCATATTTTCTACATAAAATCTAGAGATCTTCATTTTTTTCACTTTTTATTTTTTCAACAACAATATGTGGTGAAAACCTTCTTATTGACCGTTTGGATTATCATTTGAATACATACGTAGTTCACAAAAAAATAAAACGTGAAATGACAATTTTTGAACCTCCACTCCTTGCACACTTATTTTGAATATGCTACCCCCCTTTTTTACCTCTAAAAATTGGTGTGTTGGGTAACAACATCATGCTTAAGACAATGGTAAAAGATTTAGACCTTGTACAATAGGGTGACATTCAAATTGGCCGTTTAGTAGTTCCAGGGATAGTGTCCTACACTACTGCCAACTTTGACACCCTCCCCAAAGCTGAGAAATTGTTATTTTACCATGAAAATTTGGGGACAGCATCATCTTTATGTTGAAAACATGCATACCAAATTTCAAGTCCAGGAGACTTATACAAAAAACTTATGCAAGATCTACCAACATGGGATAGCTGTGAGAAAAGTGTCACAACTGCCAACTTTGACACCCTCCCAAGAATTGAGGAAATTATTTTTGCCCATGAAATTTTTGTAGCAAAAACATTTTTATGTTGTTTGCATGTGTGGAAAATTTCAAGTCCAAAAGACCCATACAAAAAATAATATTCCAAATCTACCAACATGTGTAGTTTTGAGAAACAAAGGGGAAAACCATTTTACTACTTCCAACTTTGACGCCCTCCTTAGGATTGGGTTTTTGATGATACATAATGAAATTTTTGGCACAAGATCATCTCTATGCTGGTAACATGTGAGATAAATTTCAAAGCCAAAAGATGTACAAAAAAAAGTTATTCCATATCTACCAACGTGTATGTCCTCCATTAGCGTCAATCACTGCTAGTAACCTAGAGGGCATAGAATGACATAGTTGAAGGAGCTTTGTACCATTGACTAACTTCCACTCTCTTTCAAGAACTACCTTCAACACATCTAAGCTTCTAGGGCATTGTCTGCCATGTTGCACAACGTCTTTTAACATCCTCCAAACGTTCTCGATTGGATTGAGATCGGGAGAGTTTGCAGGCCAGTTGAGCTTTTCGAGAAGGTGGCTTTGTCTCCATTCTTCACATATTTTGCTCCTATGGACGGGTGCCCCATCTTCCATAAGCAATCCTTGAGGAATTTGACCCATGAAATGAACCAATTTGGCATCGTAAACCACTTCTATAAAATCCTTTGCAGAATGTTGACCTTTAGGCATAAAGACAAGTTCTAACTTTTGTCCTCCGGCAAATGCGCCCCAAATCATTAAAGAAGTCCTTCCACTTTTAAAAGTAGGAACTAGACAACTTGATGAATAACGTTCGTATGTACTTCTCCAAACATGAATTTGCCGAGAATTTTTTCCAATTTCAAAAGTAGATTCATCTGTCCAAACAACACGCTCCCACTCTTTTGCACTCCACCTACGGTACTTCTGAGCAAAAGCTAATCGTTGAGACATGTGACGAGGTGTCAAAAAAGGTTTTTTGACTGCAATTCGACTAAAAATGCCATTTTTATGTAAGACCCTTTGAATAGTACGTTTATACACTTGAGTAGGACATGCATAGGTAATCTCTGAGAGTGAAGAGCAACGATGAATTTTTGAGTAATGCACAATACTACGAACATCTCTATGACTAAGCTTTTTAGCGTGACTTCCACCGCAAGGTTTGCGCTTGTAGGTTCCATCTTCTCTAAATGTTTTTACTAACCTTGTAACTGTTCTAATAGGAACTCCAATAGTAGGTGCAATTTGAACTCCTGTAAATCCTCCCTCACTCAAACCTATGATACGAGCACGAATTTCATCTGAAATTGCCATCATAAACTTATAGAGTGCGTGATGCTAGCTACAACAGTAGAGTAGGGGTTAGAGCAGAGCAAGGGGGAGAGAAGGGGGCCAAGGGGCTATAGCAGAGCAAAGGGGGTTGCTGGATTGACACGTGACAATTGGCAGAGGAAGGAGACCAGGGCTGGAGCAGAGCAAGGGGGAGAGAAGGGAGCCAAGGCGCTAGAGCTGAGAGGAGAGAGAAGGGTCGCCAAAACACAAGCCCATATGCATACATGAAAAATCGTTTTGCTCTTAATCACTCATCATGTATGCCCAATGTGAATCAACACTCATGCATCCCACAATACAACACTCTCTGTTTTGAGGATTGTCTCAACATTCAGTCTATCACACATCACACACACCATTCCCTTTACATAGTGTTCAATAGATATTTAGAAGAAAAAATTTGTCATGTGTCTAATGCATACTTTATGGCCAAGTGGATTCTTCTGCATGGAACACCTCTTCACGTCTTCATTTAGATGTTATTGATCTTTTTGAGAAGCATTTATGTTTGGTGGCTTACTCACATCATTGAGTTCAATGAAAAAGCATGAGGTGTCAAAGATATTTTGACATTTTCAATATGACCTTCAAATTGTTTATCATAGTTACACATGTTGATAGATATGGAATAACTTTTTTTATGTATGTCTTTTGGCTTTGAAATTTATCTCACATGTTACCAGCATAGAGATGATCTTGTGCCAAAAATTTCATTATGTATCATCAATAACTCAATCCTAAGGAGGGCGTCAAAGTTGGAAGTAGTAAAATGGTTTTCCCCTTTGTTTCTCAAAACTACACATGTTGGTAGATTTGGAATATTATTTTTTGTATGGGTCTTTTGGACTTGAAATTTTCCACACATGCAAACAACATAAAAATGTTTTTGCTACAAAAATTTCATGGGCAAAAAAAATTTCCTCAATTCTTGGGAGGGTGTCAAAGTTGGCAGCTGTGACACTTTTCTCACAGCTATCCCATGTTGGTAGATCTTGCATAAGTTTTTTTGTATAAGTCTCCTGGACTTGAAATTTGGTATGCATGTTTTCAACATAAAGATGATGCTGTCCCCAAATTTTCATGGTAAAATAACAATTTCTCAGCTTTGGGGAGGGTGTCAAAGTTGGCAGTAGTGTAGGACACTATCCCTGGAACTACTAAACGGCCAATTTGAATGTCACCCTATTGTACAATGCAAAAATTTGATACAAAGTGAAGTCAAAGTCTGCTCATCTACTCAACGCAAGGAAGAAAATGAACCGTTGTTTTGACTTTAAACACTAAAATCTATCAATCAGTGTGGTGGATTGCAACCAAAATTTTATGGCATGTTTATATAAAAGCCTATTTTAAGATCATGCGGTTGAAAATCCAAAATTCACTTTAAAATGTGATTTTTATGTCTCTTTTTGGCAGTGGCAGTTTTGGACTGGTTTTAGAGCGAAAGTGGTCGTAGTCCTTTAGGGGTTAAGGTGCTGCTACCTTAAACCTCCAAGTGCAAACAGACCCTAAAACCCACATCAGCATCGTGCTGACGTGGACAAGAATGACATGGCAGAGTCCGTATGACGTGGCAAACCTCAATAAAGACGGAGCGCATGCTGTCATGATCCGCCTCAACAATCATAGTTCCCCGAATGCCAGTTTGTGGTGCCGATGCTTGCCGATGCTTGCCGATGCTCGCCGATGCTCAAGCAAATGTGCACTTTCTTTAAGTACTCTAGCCCACCGTTAGGTAATTTCTGCGCTCACACACCTAAACTCAAACTCTCATTTGCACCTTAACTATGTCTAAACTCTGGTCTGGTCCAGAGTTTGTGGTCCACATTGTGGTGATGGTGGCATTCTTCTTCTAGGGTTTTCATTTCGCTGGTAGTGGGTGATCACGTTTACTGGCATTTGGCATGGATGGTGGCAGGGTTTGCATTTGCTGGGAGGAGGATGAGTAGGGCTTGGCGGTGAAGAAGATGGCGTGGGTTGTGGCACAGGCTAGACATGGCGGAGGGGCCGTGGCGTTCCTCACCACGACGACGTCTCTAGGGCTGCGCGTTGCGTACATCCACGCCTCGCCGGCCTGCCACGAGAAATGGGACAGCAAGTGGAAATCGGTTAAGCTTTTCTCCTTCCCTTCGTCGTTTTTAGGGTTAGGGTTTCGGGTATGGTTCATGGAGCTGAAGATGGGTTGCAGATGTGTTGCAGATGGTGTATGGCTATATGGATGACGACGCCTGTCGCAAGGTACCGCGACCTTCTCAATGATATTGCTCGAATGGGTCAGTTGTGTCTCGCCTCCTGAGTCTGCACAACCTGTGTGTGTAGCGGCACCGGCAGTACATGAAGCGGCAGAAGCGTGCAGCTGGGAAACGTGCTTTGCTGCAATGGCGGTCTGTAGAGATGCATGCGGACGAGTACAGGGAGGTGCGTTGCAATTGCAATTTTCTTTGGTAGGAAGAGTAAATTGATTTTCAGCTTCCGTGAGTGTTTTTTTCCCCCTCTTAGGGTCAGGAACGGAGGAGGCAGAAGACTGAATCCACTCAGAAACCGGAGACTCCCTCACCGTCCGGATACTCCCGCCGACTTGAGAACGAATGGCGAGCGTTCGAGAAGAAGTTCCGAGGCAAGGATGTTATTTCCCACGTCGCTCAAAGTTCTGCATTTTGGCGTTTTCAGTCCATTTAATGTAGTACTTCTGGGACGACGACAGGAAGATATGAATACCAGGCAAAGAATCAATCCAGAACACGAAGTGAAAATGCAGCTAATGATGCCGAGGAGGATCCCACAAGTGGGGCTACGGGGGGTGAATCCGAGAGTGCAAGATACAGACGGCATTTCTGGAGCAGCACATGGCGAGGCTTCGGTGACCAGTGGGACTATGGGGCCAACTCCAGATGGGAAACGCCTTATCAACAAGCAAGGGCAGCTCCTCAAGGGAATGATGGTTACAGTGTCGGTTCGCCGGCCGACAGATTGGTGCTTGGCTTGTCACCTGCAGGTCCCTTGTCCCTTCAAGAGCTCAAACTTGCGTGAGTTTCACAGAAACCTTCAACTCTGTCTGTTGGATCACTTGTTGGATGTTGACCCCGAGTCGTGGTTTGGCGCAGCTTTCGTCAGTCCGCGCTCACATGGCATCCGGATCGACATAACGGTGATCGAAAGGTGGTAACTCTCGAGTTCTGTTTCTTCTCGACGTTGTTGGCCGTGCTGGTGTACTGATATGAATTTTGCTTTGCATTTGTGTAGCTTGTGGCTGAGGCAAAATTTAAGCGTGTTGGCGATGCTTATCGCATTTTGCGGGGGCTTCTGTAACCAGCAGATTAGAAGTTCTTGTCAAGTGACCTTGCAAATTGCAAGGCGTTTGCTTGAGACCAGTGATCACTTCATTGTGGTGATACATTTTTTAATTAAAAATTCATCTTTCGCGCGTACACAGCAGTAACCCTGGTTGAGTGTGTCTCTCCGATGTGGCTGTCCTGAAATTTGAGCGAAAGGGAGGACGACATATCACATGATCAGAGCTCTAAGTTACATCAACTGGTTACAAAAATGCGCCGAAAGAGTTTACAGTGAAGCTGCGGCAAGCCCAGCTACTTTGTAACTCGGGTTCACCAGGTTATCCAGCCCATTCACCACACGTATGCTCTCAATCACGTCCCCAACCTTGAGATCCGCCAACAAATCCTGATTCTCGGTGACATAGCCGAACACCGTGTAGCGGCCGTCGAGGATGTTCGCGCTGCTCGGCGTCAACTCGCTCTCCTTGAGCAGCCAAAACACTTGGCTCGACCCCGAGTCGTTGTCAAACTCCTGCAGGTGTGAAAACCTTCACTCATTTAATTCTATAGAAAGAGCAAAATAATTCAATACTCTACCGTCTTGAAGATGTCCATCCCCGAACTACACTCCATCACCAAGGCAAGATTGGAGAGCGTTCGATGCTGATGGAATTCATACCTCCCGCGCCATGGCCATGGTGCCGAACGCATTGAAGGGCAACGTCGTCGTAGACTTGTACTTGCCAAGCTCCTGCGACAACGTCAAGATACGTAAGTATATGAAAGCCATGTCTAGAAATCTTCAAGGTGCGCAGGTGAAATTACCTCAAGAGTGGCGCCGTAGATGGGCTCCTTCTCGCCGTCCACCATGATCTCCAACGGCACCGTCCGAACCTGGCCCGTGCCCGGATCCACAAAGCCCTCCGACGGGCCCTCGGGGTCGCCAGTCTGCACCACGAACCCATCCGCTGCAAACAAGAGGAGGATCAGTAATCAATACACAGACGGAGGAAACACGGAGGAGACGGGTCGGGCGTCACGCACATCGTTGGATTTCCATGCCGTCGTAGAAGTTGCGCTGCACGAGGTCGAGGAAGTTGCCGGCCGTCACCGGGGCGTTGTAGCCGTCCAGCACGATCTGCAGCACGGCGTCCCTCACGTTGGGGTTGTCCTTGACGCTCACTCGCATCTCCAGCGTGGCGCGGCCCTTGAGCAGAGGCCGCTGGGCGAACTCCTCCGGCACCTCGTACGGGAACTTGGCCACCATCGCCTCCTCAATACTGCACGACAAGGATGATGCCTCAGGAAAAGAAGCAGAAATCGCCAGAAACTGGGGCAACGTGACTTACTCGCCCACCATGCGCAGAAGCTCCTTCTGTTTTGGGAAGACGATGGAGCGGTTCTTCGACTCCAGCTGCTGCTGATACTCCTGCAGTCCATCGTTCAACGCGTCGATCAGGCGCTTTGCTTCCTGCTTCTTCGCGGGATCCACGATGTCGGAGAGGATCTGCGCCTTGCTCTGGTTGATCACGCGCGCCGCTTGCCGCACGCTCTGCAGGCTCACAGCAGCTGTTTCGTGGTCAGTCTTGTGGAAAGTACAGGAAATCAATCGAAACAGATTGGCACAATTACGGTACCCGTTCGACGGAGCCGATCGCCTTCTCGCCGGGCACCTTCATCTCGTCAGTGATGTCCTCCAGCGACTTCTGCACATCCTTGATGGCCTTGTTGTTGATCGGGAGCGCGTAGCGCAGCAGCGCATTGGCATCCTTGATGGGCGGCCCTGAAATCAGCACGCTCAATTCCGAGACGGCGGGGTTGTGGGTAATTTCCAGGTTCGCCGCCGCTGCTGATTGCGATGTCAAGGGCATCAGCAACGCCGCGGTGACGGCCACGCACGTCGCGCACCTCTGAAGCGCAACAACGAACCCATCACCCTGAAAAAAACGGAAAGATGTGATTTCTCTTGCAAAAGAGAATTCGATCGAGTGTCACGTTGCGCGACCGAGGCAGCAGGGGTTTGAGAGATTTTCACAGCAACTGTGAAAGACCTTGGATTCCATGTCCGAGGAAGCTACAATCGAGCATGATCGACGCGCGCCAACCACACCCACGACGCTCCTCGGCCTACATTGCCACACTCCCCGCACTCCGTCCCCGCGGATGCCAAACCGCGCGTTCCCCAACGACGCCTGGGCCGCTTGCAGCACCGTCGCGACCACCATCTTCACTCACCTCTCTGCAATACTCACAACCTTCCTCCCCTTTCCTCAGATCTCTCGCTTCAAAAACCTAACCCATGTTCTGGACTCTTATTCCGGGCATGAATGTGAGAAACTCTCCGAGGACCTGAGGCGCAATCACTTGATTATTGAGGAAAGGTCGCCTTTTGAATTTCGCGGGGAGCAGATAAGAAGGTGTGAAGTGGGCCGCTCGCAGACCTCCGCAACGCCACAGCCTATCTTGTTTCAGTTAATGGTCGTCTATAAGATCTTCTGCTCCAACCTCTCTCCCACAAAGCGTCCAGGAATCGTCTTGGTCGTCTACTGCGGGGCGGTGGCGCAGTTGGCTAGCGCGTAGGTCTCATAGCTAAGAGAAATCCTGAGGTCGAGAGTTCGAGCCTCTCTCGCCCCACTTTTGCTTCTTTCTTCACAGATTTAGCGAAGAGTGCTGTGAATCGGAGTTCGGGGATGGCAATAGACATGGACATTGCAACATTTTGTGAGACGAGTGCACCATGCATGATGATGTGAAGGTTGTGCAGATGCGGAGTCGTGGTTTTGGAAGCCAGGAAGCATAATCGAGGGATGAGATGTGAGGATCGGTTTTGGAGGTGTGGTGGCGATGGCGGAGTGCGGAGGAGGAGGAGCGGAGGACGTGCTCAATCTGCTTCGCTACGGGACGCCGCTGCCGGAGTCGTTCTCTACAGGACCGTTTCTGCCTGCGCTTGCGCTCACAGCACACGACTCCGCGGCGGCGGACGCGCGCGTCGTGGCCGCGCTCGCGTGCCACCCCGACGCGCCGTGCGCGTTCGCGTACGCGGGCTTGGATTATGGCGAGTTGTTCCTGTCGCGCGTCCGTGAAACCCTAGGTGCCGCTGCTGCAAGCAGCAGCAGCCGCGCGCGCGATCATGATGCGTGGAGCGACGACGACGGCGGCGAGGATGTGGAGTTGGACGAGTGCGACGCGTTCCAGCAGGGAGACGAGGTACTCGATCTGTTTAGTTCTTTTCGCAATTGCGGCAAGCTCTTTTATTCATCGAGAGTACTGTATTTGCATCAATGTCGAGGAATTTGAAGCAATTTGCGGAGGTCAAGAAATCAATGTCTTTCAAGAATTTTTACAACTGAAAGAGACGCGGTTCGTAGCTAGATGACTCTTCGTCGTGGTGGAGAAGCTCCTCTGGCTTGGTTGTGAATCGGTGGACTTCCGCATTGCTATCGTAGGGTTTAGGGGTTTAAGGTATAAGGATGGAGGTTTAGGGTTGAGTATGCTCCCTGACGAAGTTTTCCTTTGTATGTGTCGATGTTGCACAGACGGAGCGAGTCGCTGTGGCAGTTGTTTCATTGCATCGGCGTGCTGCCTTATTCGATGCAAGGTGGGGACATGGAGGATCGGCGGCGGAAGCGCTCCACGATGAGGACACCGAAGGCAGCATCTGGAGCAATGAGGCTTGTTTGTCGGAGTTGCTGTATCTCTTGCCCATCGTTACTTCTCGATGCCCCACTCTTTTGACTCCAGGTATGAGCAAAAGATGCAGATTTCGCACTTGTAAGTATGTGGTTTTGATACTGAGCATTCTCCTTGTTTTTGCGTAGAGCTTCTGATCAAGGGTTTGCTGACATCTCGACATAGCCGTCTCTTGCTTGTCACCACGTTGGCCAACAATCCCAACCTCGCAGAACGAGCGGCGCGCTTTCTCTGCCACATTCTTAGAATGCATACTGATAACTCGGAAGCTCAACCGAATAGTCCACACCACCAAGATCATACTGCCAAAAGTTTAACAGGTTTGTAATGTCCTGTCAATACTTCCGAAGAGAAGATCTAGATGCACCTCGTTCCTATGTTTGAATGAGTGAGAAATGCGAGAAGGTAAATGATAGGGGCATGTGGGAGATGGAGAGGTTCCTGGAGTCTTTTTGTTACAATTTCTGGAGGGTTGTTGTTTGTTGAGTAAGGCATTTTCTGTCGTCAGCATAAGCTCGTGCGGATGTGCGCAGGTCTTCCTCGGCAACACAGTGGACCGGCTACTTTTCAGGCAGCGGTTCCAGTCACTGAGCATGCTGATGCGGACGCAGCAGCGTCGATACTCATCGGGTTGTGTCAAGTTGCACCATCGCTAGCATCGGTTTGTCGTGAGGCGCTGGTGAACACGAGATCGCTAGTGGAACTGGCGTTGCAGATTACTGTAGAGATCATTCACGATGAGTTGGAGTTTTTGTCGAGGTTGATTTTTTCTCGAGAAACGACTTCGCAATGGATTTTGCATCATGTTGGGGCTAAATTACCAGAGCACAAAACAGCTCGTTGGGGCGTCGGTGACTCTAGTCGACTGAAAGAGAAGGAAGGGTCTGTAGCACACATTCGGGATGCTTTGCTCGCAGACGCACGGCGCATCTGGCAAGAAGACGGATGGGGAGGTCGTCTCCACGCCCATCTCAGGCTTTATTGTGTCCTTGTTCGTGCAGGAGAATTATCGCCAACTCATGAAGAGGTATGCTTCATTTTTTACCGTCTTTTGCAAGTCCCAGTATTTAGAGGTAGTCCTTTGCTCTTAACGTGTTCTGTATCCAGTGGTAATAAACATATTTGGCTTAGAGCATGTTGTAGTCAATGTACTAATGCTTGCTCAATGCAGGTTGATTTTTGGCTGAAGGCCCTAGGGAATAGCGCAAGAGACACAGGGTACGTCAGTGTTCGTACACTGCAGCTTGGAATGGCTTTTGTGTGCTTGGTATCAGGACTGGCAGGACCATCAACCAAGAATCTGTTTCACTCGGCCATGGGTTGCTTATTGAAAGCGGCCACTGATACAAACAAACCTGCCTCCACACCTGCGAATGTGGAGCTTGCTGTGTGGCTAGCGGTTCAACTACTGCTCCGGAAGTTTGCAGAGATTGCTATGGTAGTGGCCACATCTCTCACCTCATTGTTGAAATTTGAGAGCTCTCTTTCTCAGCTGGAGGTTTAGGACTTTATTTTTGGTGCAGCCACTGATGGCAATCTTACTTGCAGCTTGTACGAGAAGCAGTGGGAATGCATGTGACCGTCCAGAACTCACTGATGCGTGATGTTGCTGAGGCAGCTTCAGGTGCTGGGATTATTACTGATGCCTCTCTTGTTGCCACCGTTGTGGCTAACCTCCGGCCGAGCACACCAATAGCAGCCAACAAGTGAGTAATCATACGCCATCAGTACATTTCTGACCTTCTCGAGAATTCAAATGGCCTGCATAAAGCCATTTTTACTTTTATTTTAGGTTGATTGTAAGCATAAGGTTCGCGTCCAAATGAAGGAACTCACGTCTAATTGTACTTATGTTTTTTTATCTGTGGGGGATGGGGAAAACAGGAAGCAATCAGACTTAGCTCTGAAATGTGTTGATCAGCTCATGACTACCAGTACTTTCAACTTCTCACGTTATGGTGTGGACGTTTCGGACTCTCTTATGCATTGCCTCAGTTTGGCGCAGACACCTATCCATCCTGTGAGCTCTTCTACCTTTTCTCAGATCGCACCTGCTCTATTTCCTGTCAGACATCCTTCGTCTTGTGCACTTTAACTACCTGTAACCAGGTTGACTAAGGCTTTTCTGTAGAGCTGTCCTCAGCGTTGAAGTCGTCTTGTTCTTTGGTGAGGATTGCGTCTACTTTCTCATGCTTACCTTCGACTTGTGCTCCGTGTTTCCTATTTTGCGATTTCTTTCTTCTCAGTCTGAGTTAGCTGAAGATGGCGCCTTGGTATTATATGGCCTATTTGCTGTTGTGTTGATGTTCTGCTTTTCCAATGTGGTCCCATGCAGGTGTTACCTCAGCTTGTCCACACTTTTGCAGAGATGTCTGCGACAGCTCCTCGAGCAAGAGGAGCAGTCCAGCCGTTCAAGATGCGACCTTTCCCGAGAGAGTGGTTGGTTGCGGCTATTGCTCCCACTGGGCTTCTGTTGAGTGGCGTGAATGCATCCGCTAGTGTGAAGGCACCCCATGTACGTACCTCGAGGCACAGAGCGAGGGTGTCCAAAATCGTTGGAACGCAGTCTTCGCAGAGTTCTTGCAGGGAAGGGACGACAGTTGGAGATCCGCTGGCCACCGCAGCGCTGGTTGTGTACTACATCCTCTGTCGGGAGCAAATGTTTCGAAATATGGGGATTGATGGTGGCGTACATGGATGGGATGCCGCACAGAGCGATGCTGGGGAAGAAGGCAACTGGACAGAATTACTGGCTTGCCTGCCGTTGAGACCTCTCATCAGGCACATGGAAGAGCAATGGCTATCCTACGAGAACCTCTTGCCTCAGGTAGCGAATGATCCTGCTAGATTGTCTTGTATATTGGCTCTCACCCTTCAATGTTTTCTAGACACTATTCAGCTAGCATCTGCTTTCCCTGATGGCGTGCTCCTGTGTTGCTAATGAAACTAAATCCACCGGTTTGGGATACTCATGCACAGAATCGACTTTTGACGATGATGTGCAGGTTCTTGCCGTTGCCTCTGTGCTTCTTCCCGAGAGGTTTCTAGCGTCAGCGCTGCTTGAAGACTCTGAGGTTCGAGAAGCTACCTTCACCCCACTTGTTGAGGGTGTCGCAGCTACTTCTGATCTGATCTGGGCTGGACCTACCACTTCGGAAGATTTGGTGGCTGATTCAGGAGACCAATCGAGGCCGTCTACTGGCGCAATGGCCAGTGCTCAAGAATGCAGCAATCTGGCTGTTGATGATGTGGTCAAAACCATGAAGAACGCTGTGAGTGTTCCATTGCCTGCGCTCAGGGTTTTGCATGTTCTGAACAGCACCTCCACGCGATGGGGAGGGGTCAGTCAGAGCGACAATGGTGAGTCCCATCTGGAACTGGGGGCGAAAGTGTGGGAAAAGGAAGCGGCTGTCGTGAGAGTGCTCGTTCCCCTCCTCTTGGATTCGAAATGCTCGCGCCTGTTACAGGATACGTTTTGTTCGTGGTGGCGGTTGCTTCCAGCCGCTGCGAAAGAGTACCTCACACCCTTGCTCGTAACGAGCCTCCGGGATCCCACAGACACAGCCAGCGGCTTCACCAGTTTCGCAATCAAGAAGAACACACCAAAAGTCAAGGACCCTCATCTGGTCTCTCTTTCTTCAAGCGGCCTGCATCTCGAGCCTCTGATTCTGTTGGCCTGCAGCCCCAAGGTGTTCCGAACCCCGATGCTGGGAGTCATGCTTGACTTGCTGCTGGAGCTCTTGACCTCGAGCAGAAGAATATGCTTGGCGGCCGCCATCGAAGGGGGCAGAGATGGCGGAATCAAAAGAGAGGAAGTTGCTTTGGCGCTCGCAGCACAGGACAGGTACCGCAACCCAGCCTTGAGCTCTTCTGCTTGACGTTGCTGCAGCAGGTTGTAAGCACGCTCATTTCTTTCTTTCCTTTTCCCGCAGCGCTGCTTGTCAAATATTACTGGAAGTCTGCCTTCCCATCACCGAGCTGGGGGACGACGTAGACCCGAGGCCTCTTCTGGAAGCGCGAAGTCTGATATGCGCCGCAATCTCCTCTTTGCTACACACAACTCCGGTGCTCCTCAAGCTCCTGCATTTCCAGGTGAGTGAGTGCTTTCAATCAGTCTGTGCACATCCGTTTTTCTCTAAGCACCGGCTGACGGCTGCTGTTCTCCAGGGTTATGAGCCTTCGTTGGTGCCGATGATGGCGGAAGGCGTGCCCAGCATGGTCCAGTGCCTGGACTTCGTCGGGGAGCTCATGCAGCAGGCGTCGCAGCAGTCGCAGGTGTTCGCGGTGATTTTGACCGCGCACATCGTGTGTCAACACGGTTCCCTTCCGCAAAGCCTCAGCGCAGCCCAGCAGGTGGGCAATCCTTCCATGCATGCTTAACTCTAGCATATCGGAGTTCAACAAGATGCAAAACCTGTCTTGATTTTCTTACTACTCTCTCCTTACTCTCAACAGCTGTTCGATCAATGGAAGAGCCTAGTGGTCCTCAAACTCAAAAGCCGTTCTCAGAACTCGTGGTGTGTTTGCCTGACTTGCCTGGTGGTCCTCAAGCTCAAAAGCCGTTCTCAGAACTCGTGGTGTGTTTGCTTGACTTGCCTGGTGGTGTATTTGCAGGTGGTGGCGCATGTTTCCCACGTACGGAGCAAAGTAGCGGGGTGTGCGAGGTATTTGCAGGAGGTGCTGAGCCCGTTGGCGCTGTGTGCGGGAGCCTTTCCGCAGCTCATCCCTCCCGTGGTGACCATCCTGCAGAGCTGTGCGCAGGCGGGAGGCCCGCTCATCAAGTCCGGGCCCGCCCGCGATCCTGATCTGCAAGCGGCGGCGATTGCGGCGTTCCGGCAGCTCATCCACCGCAAGCTTCTGCACGGACGGCCGCCTCCTTTGCCAACTTCTCCGGAATATGATTAGCACTCTCCACGTTTGGGTACGTTACTCGGTCATAGAAATCCTCCATAACTGGGCTGTTCTGTACATATATCCTCCAGTGCTGGCTACATATTCTGGCCCCAGGAAGAGTTATATCCTCATCATCACCCAATCAGAGATACATTTTTCTTATTTGTAGAGTCCGCCTCTATGTGGAGTTCTTTACCCTCTTTTTTCAGCTTGTCATGTTATATCAGTGTGGAGTGCATGCTCGGTATGAACAATGCAGCCTGATGTGGGGGAGCACTACCTCAGGAATGGGAGAATATCAAGGGAATTTGTGAATGATGAAGACTAGTTATGTTGCATTGGGTTACTACAAGCATGACACAACTGATTCTTGTTTTCTGTGCCCAATTTTACATATTCCTACACTTCTTTCTTATGATTTCATGGATAACTCGATTGTGCCATATGATTTATGTGGTTGTGCAAACGAGAGTTGCACTTCAAAATCCAGCAAGCTCTCAAAACATTGAAGCAGAGTTCACTGCTGCTTTCTGTTCTCTTTCCGGTGATTAGTAGGAATTCCACCTTACGTGGGTTCCTAAATGTACCAAACAGATATATATTTATCTTACAAAACCATCCTTCCAGAAAAATCACAATCTTTGAAGGAGACGCTACAAGAAAAAACGACTAGTGAGATTCAGAATTATGGTGCAACTTAAGAAAGCCTGCATGTCTTCGTACAAACAGACTTCCTTACATAGCAAATGAATAAGGGTCTAAAATTCCTGAACCTCCTCAATCAGATAAATAGAGCACCAGATCTCCATACGTAGTATAATCCCTGGCACTCTTGCTTTGCTCGCCATGGCTTTTGAAGGAAAAATGCTGAGTCTCTCTGATATGAGACCAAAACTGCTCTACCGACAAACGAGTGGCACTGCTTTCCAGTGACTCGATTGTACCTAACACCTATCTACACAAGAATATCGATTGCATGTCAATCCCTCTACAAACCTGCAGGGAAGTTCACTTGCCCTTGCTCCAACACGCTTTGCCCATTCGCCTTGTAGCTCACTCTCAGCCTCATCGCCAGAGCTTTCTGCACAACCACGTTCAAGCCAGTTCAGAAGAAACACACAAAATTTTAAACAAAAACACATGAGCATTAAAAAAGGAAAAGAATCAAGTAAATGGGAAAGGCATGAGAAAAGACATCACCTTTCCGTGCATGTTGTTGGTGAGTCTGATCACCTGCGTGACTGAGTTGCTAGAATTTGCAGGAAGATGGTCGCTAGTTGCAGGCTCCAGTTGCAGTAGCAAGAACTGCGGAAAACGAGCCGATGAAGAGTAAGATTTACATCATGTGGCTTAGAATTCACTATATTTCTCAGCCGAAACTTCCCAAAATAGGTGATAAATTGATCCAATCGGAGAATAGAAAAAGAAATGAGTGGAAACTACACACACGACAATCTGTGCTTGTGACTTCAGTTATGTGGAAGAGTGTAAGATGAAAGACCTTTGGAACTGCTGCTTGAAAGACGAAATCTGAGTAGAGATCTGAGGATAAGTTACTGAACGAAGCCTTGACGGTTGTCGTTTCCGGCGAATCTGGTGGTTTCGTGAAGTCAAATGAGATCTTCAACCCACTTGTTTGCATGGCGACAATAGCTGGAAAAGCTGGAAAAAGAAAGGAAGTACACGATTTAGATCATTTGGCAAGAGCCGCTACCCAAATCAGTGTAGGTCACAAATCCAAGGACCGGAGATTATTTGTCACGTGACGCCAATAAACCAAAAGATTCGACCTCTTCTCTCAGTTTTTAATTGATAGAATCAGCTCTAAATGTTGACAATCAGCTCAAAGAGAAAAAAGGTGACTCAGATTTACGACCTATCCATCGTCCTTTTTAAATAAGGCTAGAACTAATTCTAACTTGAGTTAAGAGACCACCCAGCTCTTCCATACTTGATAAGGACACCTAGTAGCTATCAAGAGTGAGACAGAGTGAAATCAAAATAAAAAGAGAGGGTACCTTCCGAAAAGTTTGGATGATTTCACAAATACCTCAAGTGTGCTAAAACAAGAGTGAAGCTTACCAGGCTTGGGAGCGGGAGCGGCTGTGGAAGCGAGATCTGCAAACGGGTCCACAACCTGAGGAGGGCCTTTGGGAACACCTCCATCGAGAGAGAGGTTGCCGAGCGGAATAGTCGCAAGAGGATCAGTGTCTAGTAGACCTGCCAGAGAAGAAGACGAAGAAGAGGGCGCAGTGGATGTGGGCGGAGCTGGTCCATCTAATGACAGAAGGTCCAGTAGCATGTTTGCTCCTCCTGGGGAAGAAGAGTCAGTTGAAAGAGTGCACAAAGAAGGACGCTTACAAATATAGGGGAAAGTCCCTTCTTCCTATTGGTATGCAATTCAGGTTCTAGTGATTCATTCAAGGTTTGATGAGCTAAATTGATGGACACTAGGAGTGTACCTGGAGGAGTGGAACTGGTGTCATTCATAGGACCAGACCCAAGAAGGTCTAGCAAGGTGTCTCCAGAAGATTTTGATGGAGTGGAGGGCAGCTCATCAGGCATGAAGCTGAGCAGATCCATCAGATCGCCAGTAGCAGCAGCAGGTTGAGGTTTTTTAATTCCATGTACGTGTCCGTTCGCTTGAGGTCCTGATACAGAAGCGGCAGCAGGGTGATGGCCATCCACGCCCAGTTCATTCTTGGCGGAATAAGTTGCTTCGTCCAAAACCGGCATTCTCTCCACAAGTGCCGCCCTGTCAACAATGAATGTTAGACATATGCCACTCTATATTCACAAAGCAAAACAGGTAAAAATACTGACTTGATGTCGTTGTGCTTGGTGAGAATTGACCCAAACTCGATAGCTCTTTGTTGCAGCTCCAGCACCACGCTCCCTTTGTGCTCCAAAATCAAGGCCTTGATTCGGCTATTGACAGCAACAAAAGAAGGAAGTAGGATGAGCATTTATAGAAGCGATGATACGGAATTCATGGGAATCAACATCCTGACAGTTGGTAAGATGAATGTGTCGGTAACTTACTCTGCACAGTCCGAAAAGCGAGATGAGAGTTTCAGAAGCGCGGTGAGTGCAAACGCTGCTGTTGCCGGTGAAACTCTTGGATCTTTCAAGACCGTTTCAACAACATCCAAGACATCTGGTTCGGTGACCTGGAACAGAAAGAAACCCAGGCTCAGAAGGTAAAAATATTCGGAACGTCTCCCAGGCCTGAAACCCAATCACATCCTGCCTCACTCTATTAAATTGATCTCTAATATGCACACTTACCGTGAGAGGGTCTTCGCCTTCCAGCTCATTTACATTGTTGACTAGCATCTCTCCATACTCACCAATGCACCAAACAGTGACTTGTCCCAGACTTTCCTGAGCTCATCCAACAAGGAGGCGTAGTGGTCAGCATGTCAGTCATTATTCAAAGTTGGTAGACTGGCTTCAAATATATATATGTGCATAGGTGCATCTTGACCAGAGTGATCAAGTACGAGGCACAGAACTACACTATGGCTAGTGTGACAAACTTGAATAGCAGATGTCGTGTGCAATTCACGCTACAAAACCATGACATTTTCAACCCTAAGAAATGAATGCACCTGCCCATCCCACGCTTGGAAAACGCGGTAAAGGGTTCGAACTGTGTAGCCTTGAAGATCATTTGCGTTGCTTATCACGACCACCAAAGACCGAGTCACGTCGCTTGTCACGTATTTTCCGGCCTACAATCAACACACACCATCGGAGTGTAGTATTGGCACACATAATGAAAATGAACACAGAAATCTACGTACGACGATCACCAACAGAATGGCAACGTGATATACTACATCAAAATGGTAGAAGAGTTTACCTCAACCATGAGCAGAACCATCTGATCAATGTACCACTGCTTGTTGGGTGAGAACCTGCAACATGCAAATATTTCACTCATCTCAAGCCTGATCGTTTCACAACCGCCACAAATCACTTCACAAGGCGGAAAAGAACAACAACGCTAAATTAAGGCGACTCACTTTTGGACGAGTCCAGAAATCTTCGCTGTGAGGTCTCCCTTGAATTCAGGGTCACTGACTTTAAGGTACTCAACCAATTCCTTGGTCAACACCTGCACATTGGTTTCATTGACCAAGGCACACACAAGCTCCAGAGCGCGCCGCCGGATGGAAACATCAGAGTCCTGTGCAGAATATGAAATTGGGGTCACTCTCTCAAAATAACGTTGCAAACCGATAAACAAAAACGGGGTAGATTTCATGCCTTGACGCATTCAACAATGGTAGTGCGATGCCGCTGAACCGCTTGGGTATCCACTGATACAATCTTGACAAGAGTATTAAGTGCAACATATCTGCAAACAACAGCAATGAAAGATCAAATTAAACCATACCACGACCAATTTCCACACCTTCGAAGTCACGTACTGCATACCTTATGTTGTTATCGCGGTTGGCCAAAAAGCGACCCAGAATATTCACAGCGAGCACGCGGAGCCCTCCGATGGCCTCAATGGCCATGATCGTCTGTACACACTCGTACAAAATTGCATTGCCGGCATTCTTGTTGCCCTCAGTGTTCGTTGCAACCTGGAAAAAGGGAGACGGTCTTGTCTTATTTCATGAAGAAAAGAGTATCTTATTCCGACTTTGGAAGACTTTAGAAAGAACTCTGGCTGTACCTGAGCAAGGATGTCGCTCATGACATCACTGGTGTCGGCGTCGCCCTTGCCCAGCAACCGCAGCAACCGCAGCAGCCTGATCTGCAGAAACGGGTCCGTGATGCCATGGATGTCGTACTCCGGAGCGTACCCACTGATCACCATGGCTTTCAGCACCCGCACCATGGTAGGCACATGCTGCACATAACAAACAACACAACACAACACAAAAAAACTCAGTCATTGACCAAAACAACAGTCATTGATAGAGTCACCGAAAGTTTCAACAAGATACCCCCTCTTCTCTCATATGGAAATAGTCCTCTCATCTGCTATACAAATAACTCTAGAATGTGGCCTATTTGCATAACATGGTACCTTTCTGAAATGCTCCAGAGCGAGCTCATTAGCCTGACAAAGCTCCGTGCACAGCTTTACTCCGGACACCAACACGCCGTGATGCTTATCTGTGAGCAGTCCTGTTGCAGGCACCGTCATGTACTCCACCAGCTCCGGCACCTTGCGAACAATCCTCACAGAGCACAATGCCGCCTGCAAAACGATAAATACGGTAGAGGTAACTAGTTACAGTTCCAAATCAGCAACATGAATGCAATCAGTTGTCCTCCCAATGTCATGAGTTCATCGTCCAAAAGCAACCACCTCAAGTAGCAAAAACTAACCTTCTTCCGAATGTAGGAGTTGCTGCTGTGCAGCAGCTTCTCGACCTCCGGCGCGAGGTCCCGCGCCATCTCCGCGGTGCAGATATTGCCGAGCGCGCACAGCGCCAATCCCACAATAAACTGATTCGTGTGGCTCAAATCACTGAAAACATCAAACCAAACAATGTGAGCAAACAATCCGAGGAGGAATCCAAAACTGTAAGAGATTCATTTGAGATGGAGGCTGATGTGAGATGTTTTAGGGAGATGAAGAAATGTGTATACTTTTTGAGAGAATTTGTGACGAGCATGAGCACTTCCTGGCGCTCGTCGAGCAGGAGCATGAGGCCGAGATAGCCGATGCGCTTCTCGGGGAAGCTGGCGGCGGCGATGAGCTTGATGCACTCCATCTGCCCGAAGTGCGTCGGGTAGCCCAGCATGTGGATGAACATGAGCTTGGCCACATTGCGGTGCCGGTACTCCGGCTGCTCGTTGTCCTTGAACGCGTTCCGCAGCACCGCGCACTCTTTCGCAACCACGCCCCGCTCCTCCGCCGCCGTCTTGCACGTCCGAACCGCCCGAATCATATCCCTGAAACCAGTAAACCAAACAACAGAGCTTGAATACACTCAGAAATTCGCGAGAAAACAACCACAGAAAACAACTCGCCCTACTCACGCACCTCAATCTCGTCCCCATGGTGGCCAATCCGCAAAACCCAAAACCCAACCAAGATGTCTCCTTCCCAAACCGCCCCGATCTACTGCACCATAGCCTCTGAAGCGGAAACCCTAAAACTCAGAAAATTCCTGAAACCTAGAAAATCTCTTGAAACCTGAAGAAATTCCTGAACAATGACGAGGCCCACACTCGAGAGAACACACATGAGCACGAGAAGCTCGAGACGCCGCTGTGATGTATGCGGATTCTGGAGCGAGAATGTGCGCGGGACGAACATTTGAGGGAAGAGTGGGCCATCATGGTAGCTCTGGTTTTGATGCCGATGAGAGGAGAGGCTGCAGTTGTATCGATCTTGCAGATAAAGCACACCATCCAGGCTCAGAATCTTGCAGATGGAGCTCCTCATCAACCAAAGGGAGCTGGCTTGCGGACCAAGTTTCCATAGTGTGAGGTTGTGCACGCAATCGCAGCGTCATCGCCAAACGTGCAAGTGCGTGACGCTTCACAGCTACTTTTAGAGTCTTTGTTGCGCGATTCTCAACATCGTCGATGTTTTCGATGTTGCTCAGTCCAGTCTTCTTTCTTTTCGATTCGCTTTGTCTCCACGCGAGGATCTGTGCTTCGATTTCGCCAGCCACATGAGCGTGCGCCCTCAGCATGGCGCTCGCACCAGCTAATTCACCCTCGCAGCAGCAGGAGGATCGTTGCAGCGATGGATCTGTGTCGACTCCGGTGGCGCAAACCCTAGCACCTGCGCTTCTTTCTGCGAGATTCAACCAGGACTACGGCCACTTCGCGATCGGCACGCAGACGGGGTTCCGCGTCTACAGCAGCGACCCGTTCAGCGAGATGTTCCGGCGCGAGTTCGCGGGCTCGGGGATCACCATCGTGGAGATGCTGTTCCTGAGCAACATCTTCGCGCTCGTGGGCGGCAAGTTCTCGCCGAACAAGGTGATGATCTGGGACGATCACCAGGGGCGCTGCATCGGCGAGCTCTCGTTCCGCAGCGCAGTGCGAGCCGTGCGCCTGCGCCGCGACCGCATCGTGGTGGTCCTCGAGGCCAAGATTTACGTGTACAACTTCGCGGACCTCAAGCTGCTCCACCAGATCGAGACCCTGGCCAATACGAGGGCGCTGTGCGTGTTGTCCGCAACGCCGGCGAACTGTGTGCTCGCGTGCCCCGGGCAGCACCGCGGCGAGGTCCGCGTCGAGCTCTACAGCGTGAAGAAAACGAGGTTCCTGCAGACTCACGACTCCGACGTCGCGGCTCTGGCGCTCACCAGCGACGGCGAGCTCCTCGCCACCGCCAGCTCCAAGGGCACTCTCGTTCGTGTCTTCAGCACCGCCAACGGCTCCAAGCTGCACGAGGTATGCCACAGTCATTGTGCGTTTTTACACGAAACATGCCAGATTTTTCGAAAATCCAGTGGTGTCCATGTTGCACGACGTACCAGGGTTGTGTTTGTGCCATGTTCATGTCATGTTCCTGCATCTTTTCATCGTCTCACATCGTCAAAGGTGTGTGCCAGTTGGTATACCAAATTGCTCGAGGTACCAGAGTTGTGTTTTTGTCATGGTTCCACATCTTTCTCTCACATGGAGAGATTTGGGCACAGCTGTTGGCTTGAATGATGAACGGAGTTGTTTGGTGTTTTGCAGGTTCGCCGAGGAGCGGATCGAGCCGAGATTTACAGCATTGCCTTCTCCGCAAACGCACACTGGCTTGCAGTTTCGAGTGACAAGGGCACCGTGCACGTGTTCGGTCTGAAGCAAGAAGAGCCTGGCTCCTCATCGTCTGGTGGACGCCGCGGTGGTTCTCTTCTCGGTCGCTCATCGTCATTGATCTCGTTTGCAAGTACAACTGCTGGTGCACCACTGTCCCTCGTCAAAGGTACATCTCTGTCCTCAAACTCCTGATCATCTCACATGGAGAGGTTTGTCAAAGGCGTTTGCCGAGGTACCAGAGCTCTGTTTGTGTCATTTTTCCACATCTTTTGATCATCTCACATGACAATTTGGATATAATATTATGGTCTGATTTTGGACATATTCTGTTCTCACATGGTCTGATATTTTGTGGCAGGTGTGTTGCCCGGGTACTTTAGTTCGGAGCGGTCGTTTGCTCAGTTTCGTGTGCCTGAGGAGACAAGAACAATTGTTGCGTTCGGTCCACAGAAAAACACTATTGTGATTGTGGGCGCTAACGGCAGGTACCTCTAATGAAAATGGACTGTCTTATCCCAACTATGGGTGACTCTAGAAATAACTCTGGAAAAGCACATTTTTTTGAAGCCTGATCAATTCTTTGTCTGTTTGATCCTGTCATTGAGCCTATTCTGATACCGTAATTTGTTGGCCAGTTATTACAGGTGCTCCTTTGATGGAAGCCATGGTGGAGAAATGGTTCAGGTTCTGTTTGAGCGTTTTATGAAGCACGAAGAAACAGAGGAGGAGACTGGTGTCGTGTAGGTTGGGAATAATTCCTTTGATGATTGAGGCATTTCATATAATTGTGAATATTGTACAGTTTAGGTTCATTGTTACCCCTCTTGCCATGAGACTTCTTAGGGATGGGTTTTTGGAGAAGTGGAATGATTTTCTCCATTTGGAAAAGAGGTGGATTATAGACATGAGCACCCCAACTTTGCCATCGAGGAAAAGGAGAGTGCCTTGTAGGGTACTATATTTGATGACCTCAAGGGAGATTTCAGTTGGTGAGCTCCAATTGGAAGGGTGCACTGGACATGTTGGCAATAGATATTTTACGTTATATTTTGGCAATGGAGAGTTAAACATAAAAATTTGGAATAGGATTTCCAACACTGAAATAGTAAAATTTTGAAAAATAAAACTGTTTCAAAGTATTGTTAGAATGACACATTGTACGTAATGGTTTTCCTCCATTAACATTTTTAGATCTCACCAGGTTTGTATAATGTTTTTTTTGGCATGAATTATGTCGCGAGGAAAATTAAAATTCGACATCAACATCAACTCATTTTATTCTACTTTGGGAATTTATAGGTATTTATCTCTATTAGGGATTTGGTTAAATTTCAGGGGTTGATTGAAGCCAAATTTTCTTATTGAACTTCTGCTGATTTTTGGAGCTTGTTCAAAGTTTGACGAACATATTACGGGTAGTTAAAACTTTGGTTATGAGTTAAGTTGTGTATAACAATGCTTCATACTGTAGTCCCTATGCAAAGGTAAAGTTCGACTTGAATCACCCTATGCCGTGGTCAAATTTGTACATAATTAATTCATAATTGAGACTGTCCAACAGTTTTGCAAAATTTAAGAGATTTGCCAAGGTGATATTTGTATAATACCCATATTATACCCATGTGTTGCCTAGATGATATCAATTGATACCAATTGTGTCCAAATCACAATAATCTAGAAAAATAATCACTTTGGTAGGTAGTGTCCAAAAGTGACCACTTCTTAAAAAGCAAAAAGCATGCCATTATTAAATGAAAATGCTGAAAATGAACAAAATATCAATAAACAAAATCTGCAACTCTGAATGGGATCAAAAGGGAGTTAGACTTGAAAAAACCTAGGCCTTGAAAAGTACAAAATATCTTATGATTTGTTGGGGGAAGGAAGAAGTGCAAGCAGTTGTGGAAGAGAAGAGGGAAGAGGAGAAGGGAGACGAAGAGAAGAGAAGCGCAGGCACGGCGACTTGAAAGAAACATCCTAGAGAGGGACATAGAGAGGAGGGAGGTGTGGAGGAACTTGCATTCTATCGCCACAGATGAGGAGGTATCATTCAGTCGGTGGCCAAGAATAGACTTAGAGGTTTTCTTTGCTTAGAGGAGAAGGGAGAAGAAGAGAAGAGAAGCGCAGGCACGGCGACCTGAAAGAAACATACTAGAGAGGGACAGAGAGAGGATGGAGGTGTGGAGGAATTTGGATTCTATCGCCACAGATGAGGACGTATCGTTATGTTGATGGTCAAGGATAGACTTCGAGGTTTTCTTTGCTTAGAGGAGAAGGGAGAAGACGAGAAGAGAAGCGCAGGCACGGCGACTTGAAAGGGACATACTAGAGAGGGACAGAGAGAGGAGGTAGGTGTGGAGGGATTTGGATTCTATCGCCACAGATGAGGAGGTATCGTTCAGTCGAGGGCCAAGGATAGACTTAGGGGTTTTCTTTGCTTTCGCAGCTCAGGCCCTCCGGTGAATTGAAGCGCACTAAGAGAATTTGAGACGCATAAGTGAATTGCTATCGCTGTCTTGAATTTGATTCCCGGGGTTCAGGGTTTAAGGATTTTAGGGTTTAGCTCAACTTAGCTGAGTTACTAGTGGAATTCTTACTTTCGGTTGATAAGTTTAGGTTTTTTAATGTTTCGGAGCGGTAGGATACAATGGCAATGGACTCGGGTTTTCAGATTTTCAGAACTGCTACTGTGATGAGTGAGCTTATTGATTGGCAAAACCAGAGGAGTCTCAGTAGTTCTTTCACTTTTCAAAAGAATGGTTTACAGGTAAGTTCCGAGTTCGAGATGTTTAGGGTTTAGGGTTTATCGTCTTATTCATTCGAGTTTGGTTGATAATGTGAGCGGAATAACGTGCTGGCAATTTAGTTCATATTTGTGGTTGTTTTTGGCATTTACAGGTACGAAGAGTTACAACTTTGTGGACTGGCTGTCAGTCGCAGCATTCTCACGTTTGTTTTGCATCATTTTGGGGGAACTTTAGGGGTGAAAAACATGATAACCATCTTCCTGCTTCTGCATCAATACAATCATCAGGTATGGCGCAATCATGTTGAGCAGTTGATTCATGGCACAGTGAAGTAAATGACTTCTTGTGGCTTTCATTTTAGGCCCTTGATGGCTTTTTGTTAATGACTTGCAGGGCGTGAGCTTCATGTAGATGAACCAGAGAGTGTAGAATGCTTGTGGGAGAAGTATTTTGCTGATCCTTCCCAGTGGTGGGACAACACAATAACCAAGGTATTTATTGAAGCGAGTAGGTTTTCAATTGCAAGCGATGTAGTTACTTTGTGGTAGTAAGCATTTTGCTGATATCCTTTTGAACTTGGATGGTCACAGAAAAATTATAGAGCTCCTGATTTTAAACATAAAGTCACCGGTGAAGCACTCTGGATTTTCAATCCGTCTACTCCACAATGGGTGAAGGCCATGCCTGTTGAGGTGACTCAAGCTGGAAGAAAGCTTTTTAGCGCTTCAAGAGTTCGAAGCCTTTGTGGACCCTCTCAACTTAATAGGTATGTTTATAGCTGACTATAACAAAATATCTTTGCATTTCGAGGATTGTAGTGCATTCTGTGGATTGGCACATAGCGATGTAAGTAGAGATACGATACATGAATCACTGGGTTATAATAATTCCTATTTTTTTTTCCAATTAGCAGGCTACCCAAGTACAATGAGAAAGGATATCCTCGACCAGAGTGGACTCGAAGTGGATCAGTTGACGTCGGTAAGCACTTGGAAAAAGCAACTGCGGCGAAGGACAGGGTTGCCATTCTGAAGAAAAAGCTTCAACAAGGCATCACCATAGACGCGAACATATATCTGGATATTCTGCAGAGGTGCTTCAAGCAGAAGGATCTAGCGTCGGCCAAGCAGGTGCATGATTGCATAAGAAATACCAGAACAGAGCAGAATCCTTACGTGGCGAACTATCTTCTGAAAGTCTACATCAGATGCGGGAGGTTGCAGGATGCGCGCCAATTATTCGACAAACTAGGGACGAAGAATGTGTTCAACTGGACAACCATGATCGGAGGGTACGCCGAGAATCAGAACCATGCTAAAGACGCACTCGAAGTCTACAACCAGATGCGGCATGCGGGTGAGCAGCCAAACGAGATCACTTACCTGAGCATTCTGAAGGCGTGTGCCAGTCCAGGGGGGCTACAGTGGGGCAGAGGAATCCACGCCCACATCCAAAATGGCGGCTTCCAATCAGATGTGCGTGTAGAGACTGCGCTTGTCAACATGTATGCGAAGAGCGGGAGCCTCGATGATGCCCGGCTGGTGTTCGACAACATGGTGGAGCGCAATGTCATCACATGGAATGCCATGATTGGAGGCCTTGCGCAACAAGGGTGTGGGCACGAAGCGTTCCTCCTCTTTCTGCAGATGCACAAGGAGGGGTTCGTTCCGAATTCCGTGACTTATCTGAGCATCTTGAACGCGAATGCGAGCGCAGGGGCGTTGGAATGGGTGAAGGAGGTGCATGCTCACGCCGCCAAAACAGGGTTTGCCTATGAGCTCCGGGTGGGCAGTGCGCTGATTCACATGTACGCCAAGAGCGGCAGCATCGACGATGGCAGACAAGTTTTCAGCAGAATGATCCAACGCAATGTCGTCACATGGAATGTGATGATCGGTGGACTGGCGCAGAGCGGGTGTGGACAGGAAGCGTTCTCTCTTTTCCTTCAAATGCAGAAAGAAGGCTTTGTTCCGGATTCAACGACATATCTGAACGTTTTGAGTGCTCGCTCAGGGGCGTTGGACTGGGTGAAGGAGGTGCACACTCACGCTGTGAAATCCGGGCTTGCTTCTGATCTGCGTGTGGGAAACGCCCTGGTTCACATGTACTCCAAGAGTGGCAGTGTCCATGATGCGAGAGCAGTTTTTGAGGAGATCCAGGACCGTGATGTGGTGACGTTCAACGCCATGATCGGGGGGCTTGCGCATCACGGCTGTGGGCAGAGCGCGTTCTCACTCTTTCTCCGGATGCAGACGGAGGGGCTAGTTCCAGACGCAACCACATACGTGAGCCTTCTCAACGTGTGCGGCTCCGAGTTGGAATGGGTGAAGGAGGTTCACCGACACGCTGCCGAGGCGAGCTTATCATCGGATCTCCGAGTGGGCAGCGCGCTCATCCACACGTACTTCAAAGCTGGCAATGTCGATGACGCCAGGCTGGTGTTCAACGAAGTGGCGGATCACGACACAATCATCTGGACCGTGATGATCTCCGGGCTTGCGCAACACGGGTACGTACAAGAGGCGTTCTCCCTCTTTCTCCAGATGCAGAGGGAAGGATTTGAACCCAGTCCAACCACTTACGTCGCCCTCCTGAGCGCAAGCGAGGTGGCTGTGGAGGAGGTCCACAACCACGCTCTCAGGGCCGGGCTGGACGTGGATTTGCGCGTGGGTAACGCGCTCATTCACTCCTACGTGAAAACTGGCACCATGGACGATGCCCAAGCGGTGTTCGACAAAATGCCGGAGCGTAACGTAACCACATGGAACTCCATGATCGGCGGCCTTGCACAGCACGGGTGTGCACAGCAAGCGCTCTCGCTCTTCCTCCAAATGCAGAAGCTTGGCTGCGCCCCAAACCTCTTCACTTTCACGAGCCTCCTCAGCGCAACCGGAGCGGACTTCGAGTGGGTGAAGGAGGTTCACACTCACGCCATCGGAACAGGATTCGCTTCTGATCTCCGAGTGGGCAGCGCGCTCATCCACAGCTACGCAAAGAGTGGCGGCATTGACGACGCCAGACTTGTGTTCAACGCAATGAAAGAACGCAATGTAATTAGCTGGACTGCGATGATCGGCGGCCTTGCACAGCACGGGCGTGGTCGTGAAGCGCTGCACCTCTTTGAAGCAATGAAAGCGGACGGCGTGAAGCCGAACGGGTACTCCTTTGTGGCGGTTTTGTCAGCTTGTAGTCACGCGGGGCTCGTGGAGGAAGGTCGCCGCCAGTTCGTATCCATGACTCAGGACCACGCCACTGAGCCCACCATGGAACATTACACCTGCATGGTGGATCTACTTGGGCGCGCAGGGCACCTGGACGAGGCCAAGCACTTCATCCTCAGCATGCCAGTGGAGCCAGGTTTGGTGCCCTGGGGAGCTTTGCTGAGCGCTTGCAGGACTTATGGCAACGTGGAGATGGGTGTGCTTGCAGCCAAGGAGTGCCTCAAGCTGGACCCGAAGGACGCCCGGACGTTTGTTCTGCTCTCCAACATATACGCCGCGGCTGGCCTGTGGGAGGAGGTGTCGCTGGTGCGCACCATGATGGAGAGCAGAGGCATCCACAAGGATCCCGGGCGCAGCTGGATTATGGTTGAGAACAAGGTCCATTGCTTCGTCGCCGGAGACACGTCTCACCCGGAAACGAAGGAGATTTATGCTGAGCTGAAGACGTTGGGTGAAAAGCTGAAAGCTGAAGGGTACGTCCCCGACACACGGATTGTGTTGCGCAATTTCGACGAGGATGCCAAAGAATCAGCTCTTTGCTCCCACAGTGAGAAGTTGGCTATCGCGTATGGACTCTTGCGCTCTCCTCTCGGGAAGAATCCCATTCGTGTGTACAAGAACCTCCGCGTGTGCTCGGATTGCCACACGGCATCCAAGTTCATATCCAAGGTGACCAGGAGAGAGATTGTGGCTAAAGACGCGTATCGGTTTCACCACTTCAAAGATGGTGTGTGCTCCTGCGGCGACTATTGGTGATCAAGTGTTGGGACTCGTTGGTGGCCACTTTTTATGGCGAATGCGACTCAACATCCTCTATGGTGATGGTGCTGTAGTGGTGAAGACTCCGTGGTGCGCAGCAGAGAAGCCTCACCCAGAAAGTAAGTGACTGCAATCTCTTGCCTGGAAATTGGTTAGATTATGATTCCTAATCAACTTCCTGCCATTACTGAGTTATTTGTTAAGCCACCCTAAGTTTGAGCAAGTTTATATTACTACTATATATCCCCTCTTAATAGCTATGGGGTGATTGTCTAATCAGGGTGTTTCCTTTTTGAACAGGACTTTGCTTCCTACAAGACTGTACTGTAAGTCCTCCTCGTTGGCAGCCATGTTTTCCTCTTTTCCCACCAACAGGCCTCATTTATGCACATTCTGTCTTGATTTCCTCCCACTTTTGCGCATCGGTTTCACAGAAGAGGCAAGACAAGAAAGTGGAACACAGAGCTTAGTTCCATGAGGAGCACCATATTCAAGAAAAAACAAGTTTCTTGCCGAGGTAGAGAAGGCTTCTCCAAACAGTGAGCAATGCTCTCATGATTTCCTACATATGAAAACTACATAGTATACTACCTTGGGTATATAAAGTAAATGACAAGTATCTAAAGTACATAATACATATATGAAATAAATAATGGGTATTTTAAGTAAATGATAGGTATATAAAGTATGAAACGCGTATAGAATGGATACATTTGGTTTTTGCAATAACATATGTTTATTTTACCGTTTGGAGCCCATGAGACCCAAAATGGGACTATGAGGTGTTTGATCTCAATTTGTATGACATCCATGAGGAATTAGGTTGTGAGATTTGAAGTTTAGATTTGCGTGCAAATTATATTAAAACTCTACAAAAGTCCGATCATGATTTGGAGTTATTGAAGTCATCAAAGAGCTAGGACTACAATACATGCAAAGGTTAAAATAGTATTTTAACAACAAATAGTATTTACTTGTATTAAAATACTATTGATTTGAACCATTACAATAGTTAGTGTACGAATGACAGTATGTAGTGGACAAGCTATTTAATATTATGGTTCATGCACTATGTGACACACTTTCCGTAGAACTTTAACCCTTAAAGGTTTGAGAAGTCACGTTTGGGTGGCAACATGATATTTTTTACGTATTTGACATACAAGATGTAAGAATTGATGTATACAATAATTACAAAAGTTTTGTTAGTGTTGAGTCCGATCCAATGATGCACAAGAATTTTAATCTAGACCATTCATGCACCTACGAGAAATTGGAAAGGTTGCGAAATGGTCACATTTTATTCTACATGTATGGCATTGTGTTTGAGCATGATAAAGTTTAGACATTGAAATGACCTCTAGATAAAAGATGTTAGTTGAAGAATCTTCAATTCAAAGGTTTAGGTCTTGCTTAATTTCAATGATGTGGCTATGCATTGCTTTAGAGCTTGTGCAAGCATCACCAATACATGTGTTTAGCTATTAAACATTAGAAGGTGCCACTGGTGGCCACAATATTCTACATGTATGGTGTCGTATTTGAACATAATAAGTTTGAGATATTGAAATAACCTCCAAATGAAAGATGTTAGTTGAAGAATCTTCAATTCAAAGGTGTATGACTTGCTACACTTTAGTACATATTTTTGTAGTGTATAGAGTAAAATACGTGCATGTACATACGGTTCCCGATTGACGTGTAAGGGTTAATAAGTCAATGATTCCCGATTGACGTATAAGGGTTAACATGAAGCAGAAGCTGGTATTTGTATTGTGATCCGTCTTAGCTACTGTACCCATTGTTCTGGAGATATCAGAGAACCATGATCCTACTGTAGGTATGACTTGTTGGCAACAACTGCTGGGAACATGTGTTTAATACGACAATGCCACAGCTATGGGTTGTGGTTATTTGAGGTTCAGATTTGCGCACACATTACATGAACACTCTCCAACAATCAGATCGTGATTTGGATATATAGAACTCTTGGAAAAGCTAGGAATACAACACAACATACACCAAATACATTGAATACTATGCCACATACTATGTTGTATTTCACACACATGCACATTGATTTTGGTCTTAAATTTTGATTCAACTTTGTCTTTAAGACATTCTTCATTGTTTTGTGGTTGTTGATCTCTCTCCTCACATACGAAACTTTTGTTCTGATTCGTATAAGGTTGGAACATTTTTATATACAATCAAGTAGAAAAAAGCAAAAAAATCACCGATAATTGTGTATAAATATTCTCTTCACATATGATATGTCGATGTGAAGCTATCAACCTAGTGCACATGTGAACCGCTCTAATTCAAAGTAAAAAAATTCTCGCAAGAATCTATTGATGGTTAAAGTAGTACACCCTCCAAAATCCACAGTTTTCACTACCAATATATGGTAACTTTAAACATTCATATTCTATTCCATCAGCTGTTGGATGTTGTGCAAAATCTCCCCAAAGTTCAAGTCATGGGTTGAGTTCAATTTTGTAAAGTTAGATATCAATATTAGGCATTGTATTTCCATCAAATCCGGTTCAAAGAAAAAAATCAGCAGGTTTTTCCCTGGGCGGTAAAGGGTTAAGGGTTAACACAGAGACCAAAATGTGGTCGCTTGGTCACTAAAGTGTTGAATTTAAGTAGGGTTGAGGGTTTAAGTGGCTCTAGGGTTTCTAGGGTTTCACCACTAGCCGAAGGCCGCGCTTTCATCCGGGAAATGGAGCTCTTGTGACGGCAAGCCTTCCTCCATGGGTATGTTATGTATGTGTGCCTTTTTTTTTGGTGTCTAGGGTTTAGGGTTTAAGGTTTTGTCTTTTGTCCTTCAGCATTTCGCTCATTTTTTTTGTGTGTGTATTGGGTTTAGGGTTTAGACCATACTCGCCTCAAGTTCTTTTGTTTTCGCTCATTTTTAGGGTTCAGGGTTTAGGTTTACTCACTTGGCTTGGTACTGATGACAGCCGAGGAGGCGGACCTTTACGACGATCTCTTTCCGAGGGAGCGGGATGTCGACGATGCGAGTCCGTTCCAATCCTTCCACAAGGTATGATCCGATGATGGCTGAATCAGAGCGTGTATGCAGCAAAATTTCTTGCTTTTCAAATGATAGAAATGAAGGTCAGTCGTTAAGATGCAAAAGCTGTCGAGGTTCAGAGCGATACTCGTGAAGAGGAGTTCAGAAAGAAGGAAGCAGAGCTGAATGGCAAGGTGGAGCTCTTGCAAACGGAGGTATGATTCCAGGATTGTCTTTGGTAAGAACCTCTCTCGATGCCAGTTTTGGAGTATTTTGGTAGATAGCGATTGCGAAGGAGGGTGCTGTTGATCCCGGCTTCACTTCCAGGTTGAGGCGTTGCAGCAAGAGAAAGCTGTTCTGACCCGCAACATTTCATGTCTGTTCAAGGTTTGTGCACCTATCCTATAATGGTGCTTGAATAGTCCCTTTTGTACCTGGTGTATATATCGTACCAGTGCTCATTTATACCTTACCTGGAACCTTGTAACGCAGACAGCGCAACTGGAGCTGGCCAGGAAAGACAAACAAATGAAAGAGCTACGGGATGAGTGAGCCCCTGTCACCTTAAAAACGATGCCGGAATTGATGTCTTGCGCTTCCTCATGCATATTATCTTTTCAGGTTTAGGGCTCACGACTAACCACACCAGTGTACCTGTTGCAGGAACTTGCGTTTCAAGACTAATGCCAGGCCTCACTTGAAAAAGGCGGCACCTGTAGAGAAAATCCTTGGGGAAGAAGGAAAGAACCATCACACGTCTGGCGCTGATGGGAGACAAGACAAGCGGCTACAAGCACACAGCCATGTTACGGCGCCGTCCTCCGAAGCTGACCCTGCTTACAACAGTGAAGAGAGCAGGCCAGGCTCCTCGGAAAGGAGAAGAGTACGTGAATATGGACACAGGCAGACGTCATTAGATGAAGGCAAGCCTGATACTGCTCATGATGCTTATAAGAATTCACACAGTGATAGTAGAGCAGGAGATAAATTAGTGCGACATGGAGACCATGGCCACTCCAAGGGTAGGAGCCCAGATCAGAGGAGCAGAGGCCGGAATAGTTTGAGGAAGAGGCAGAGGAGTCTGAGCAAAGAGAGAGATGAGGACTCCGGAGCAGCAAAATCAGCGAGAGAGAGGCGGTCTACTGACCACTCCCACAGGTACTCTCATAAATGATGGAGCCTGGCTGCTTCTTTTTCATGATCTGTCTGTTTTGTGGACTCCACTTCTTTGATGTCCTGAAGCATTCTGATGAATAACCACCATTGTTTACAACTCTTTCAGAGTTGTCTACGTATTGCAGCCGCTTTTTTAATCTAGTTGCTTTACCCTCATGAATGCAGGAGCCTTAAATAACAACCCCCCCAGAAAATACAGTAGCACCATGGCTACTACCTTGCACATGTGTGACGTAGAGATGCCAAGACTCCAACTACACATGTTGTGTGTCTGTGGTCTACTGTACAGTCCCCTTCAATAATGTTACGTACTTTTTGCACTCGTAGAGATAGTAACTTTCAGTGCTACCAACTGTGACACCCTCTTGAGGGTGAGAAATTGTTATTTTACCATGAAATTTTTGGCACAAGATCATTTCTATGTTGACAACACGTGTGCAAAATTTCAAGGTCGAAAGTCGAATAAAAAAAAAGATATTCAAGATCTATCAACATGGGAAGCACTAAGAAAAGTTTCATAGCTACGAACTTTGACACCCTCCCAAGGATTGAATTTTTTGTTTTTGCCCATGTAATTTTTGGCATGGGACCTTCTCTGTGTTTATTACATGTTTAAAGTCCAAAACATCCACACTAAGAAACATATTTAAAATCTAGCAACATGTGTAGTTGTGAGTGTAGTTGTAAGAAACATTTCACTCCTCGCCAACTTTGACACACTCCCAAGGATTAAATCTTCTGTTTTTGCACATGAAATTTTTGGCATGAAACCATGTCTATATTGAATACATGTATACCAAGTTTTGAGGCCAGAATACCTACATAGCAAAAGATTTTTGAAATCTACCAACATGTGTAGTTGTGAGAAACATTTCACTCTTGCCAAATTTGACACCCTCCCATGGATTGAATTTTATATTTTTTCCCATGAGATTTTGGACATGATACCATCTCTATGTTGATTATATGTGTGCTTAATTTCAAGTCTAAAATATCCACGATAGAAAAGAAAAAAATCAAAATCTACCAACGTGCTAATTGTGAGAAACAACCGGGTACCATTTCAACTTTGGCACCTTCCCTAGGTTTGGAAGATTGTTATTTTACTATGAAATTTTTAACACATGATCACCTCTATGTTTATAATATGTGTGCCAAATTTCAAAGCCAGAAGATGAATAAAAAAACCCATATTCAAAATCTACCAACATGTGAAACTATGAGAAACAATCTTGTGTATCTATTATTGTATTCATCACATGGCTTTGAGATTTAACACACATGTTATCACCATAGAGATGATCTTGTGATAAAAATTTCATGGTAAAATATCAAATTTTCAGCCCTCAGGAGGGTGTCAAAATTGGCAGTAGTGAATGGCTTACAACTACACATGTTGGTAAATTTGGAATATCTTTTTCTATATTCATCTTCTGGCCTCGAAATTTGGCACACATGTTGTCAACATAGAAATGATCTTGTGCCAAAAATTTCATGGTAAAGTAACAATTTTCTAGACCTCAAGAGGGTGTCAAAGTTGGCGGCACTGAAAGTTACTATCCCTAGGAATGCAAAAAGTACGTAACTTTATTGAAGGGGACTGTACAACAGCCCCCCCAACAACACCAGACCCAAATCTTACCGTACAATTCATTGGATTTACATACTGTAACGATAGATTCTCACTAGAAACGATCACAGACAAAATCTGGAAATACATATCACTTCATGATGCTATTGAGGTAAGCCCTCCTAAAACCGACTAGTTAAGGAATGTGCACGTATGGAGAGAGGAGATAATTATACTATTATTTTTTAGTGATAGCCAATAGAATTCCGATTCCAATCCAAGTGATTTCATATTTTTTCGATGAAAATTGAATTGGTTATGAATTTTCAAATTGTGCGGCCATGTTTAGTGGGTGGCTAGTAGTAGGTACCCCCCATAACCAACGACCAAAAGTAAGGGTCTTGACTAATAGCAAACCTCCATTTGGAGGTGAGTTGGTGGTAATGGGATGGAAGAGGGTTGGATATACCCCAATTTTATAGGCGTTGGCTATGGGTTTTTGTTGGTTCTGGGGGGGCTTACCTTAACGCGCGTGGTTGGAAAATTGACCCACTCATAGTGATTACGGCGGGGGCAAGAGCCGCAACCCACATTCCATCTATGAACTTGATTGGAAGTGTATTTAAAATTTCAAAAATCGTCATCAGAAGTATCTTTAAAGAAATGAACATTATCGCCATCCAATACGGCATGACCATCCCCGTGCGCAAGTGCAAAATAGAAAATAACCAACCACTTTCCACCATAGAGAGCCTTCGTTAAACGAACCAAACAGGTTGCATAGTGTCTGTCCTTAAAAGGGGAAGTACTTTCATACCACAAATCTATGCCCGGTAGGTATAGACATAGTGGTCGAATGAACAAACACTCTATTCACACCAGCCCCTTCCTGGGAGACCAGAGTTCCTCTTCACAATTGCCAACTTTGACACCCTCCCAAGGATTGAATTTTTTTTTTGCCCATGGAGTTTTTTGTGTGAGACCATATAATATAAGATTTATACAAAAAATTCACTTGCATAACAATGTACTATGTTTGACAAAATTCAAGGTATTATTTTCAAACTAAATCAGAGAAAATATGTCACTCATGTGCACATGAAGAGACCAATGTTGACTGCAAATGACATATTAAGTTGCTACAAAAATAAACTAAAATCCTACCATTTATTGTCTTTTTTTTAATTTTGTGCAAAAGCTTGTCATTTTACCGCTGCTCAATGCACTTGGCTAAGCAACAACACTATCTTATGATTAGCAAGTGGCAAGCAAAGTTGTGATCTTAAAGGTAATTTTGGTCAAATTGAAAATTTTGAAGACAATTTGGAAAAGGTTTCTAGATTAAGAAATTAACCTATAACCGTGGACACATATGCTATTGAGTAATTTTATTTTGGGCCTTATGCTCCCCTTGTACTTGGATTAGAATCTATATCTTGTATTTTTGTTTTTAGAAATTTCTATACTTGTAGGCATGGGCATATCTAGATAGAAGGGAATTTTTTTGATCTACAAATGCCAACATCGAGCTAGATTAGTAGTTGTGGAATAAGACAATTTTCTACTTGAAACAACTTTACAAGATATCTTAACTGATATATTGGCTATTAACTTTAGTCACAAAATCATATATTGATTCAACATGTATTCAATAACGCTAGGTTTAGGGACAACCTAGAAACATAAATACTAATGAGAACTATGACTTTATTGCCTTTGTCATGCTTGGTTGGCAATGTTGGCAAGCTCTAGAATGCACATGATTCTATTGAAACTGTAGCTTGAAGCATGCATGAATAAATATTCAATCGTAGTCCATCTCATATAGGTAACGTAAGATGTAATACACATGTTTGCTATATTTCCATTGCACCTTCTTTCCTAATGCCCTCAATGTCAATTTGTAAAAATTGGACACGTACACGTATACGATGGACACATACTCGCCGAGTGGTTTGTGTAGGTGACACCATATGACTTGTCTTTCCTCTGCAAGAGTTATGATGCATCCAAATCTTGGGCACGGTATGGCAAGTAGGTTCAATACGTAGCAGTTATTCATAAGAGCAACGGATGACCAATTATTTTGGTGCTCAATCGAGGGTACATTTGATGTTCTATGAAATTGATAGTTGTTCCAAAAAGAATGGTGAGAATCCGGATTTGCTGGAATGGAAAAGTGTGACCACAAGAGAGGCATGTTCAAAGATACTTAAAATTGTCTTTGTAGTAATAGAGCTTCACATTGCTGCAACTCAAAACATGCTTCATTTAATGCTAACACCTCCTACAGTGATAAATTAGTGTCAAGCTTCTCTTGCCACATCATTTGAATTGATGGCCAATCCACCACATATAGATTCTTCAACTCCTTCACACACCAGCCAATATCATCTGTACAAAACTATAATTCAACAAAAACATTTTGTCGCAATCTGTAATCATTCTTTCTATCAACATATATGGGGTTTGGTGTTCTATAATTCCCACACCCAACTCTAGTGTTGCATTTCTCATTAGTGTGAGCTTGCAATGTTTGGCATTTTTGCAACGACTTCTTCAAGAGGTGGGCTATGTGCCACTGTAATAGATCACAGTCCGATTCCGACATTGATGTTGTGTATTAGACTTCCAAATCTTGTCCACTAAGGGCCTCATCAACAGGACACGCCCAAGTCACTTTTGTGCCATCCCCTAAAATAGAATAGTTTACCATATTAGATTGGTGGGAATCGTGGCTGGACTTGGGTGGCATGTCAAGCTTGTGTATGATTTCTAAGTAGAATTTGTTTTCGGTGTTTTGATAATATTGTGTTAATTGTGCAGAGTTATGGGTGGAGGTGTTTTGGTCATGCCATGGAAAGAGGTTTCTTTGGAGTAACCATTTGTTGTAGGTATTGCTATTATGTTGCCAGTGGCGTAAATATTTGGTATCATCTTTTACAATTTTGTTTGGGTTGATTTTTTCTTCTATGTTTATAATCAATAATGAGATTTATGAAATAAGTGGATGGGTTTTTGAGGATGAGTGTTGGAGGAGGGAGGACGGAATGGGTCCGATGGATTGGGGGAGGGGGTGAATTGGCCGTGGGTTGTTTCCACAATGAATGTTATTGTTGGTGGTGGCATATGCGTCTCTAAGTGTGTAGGGGTTTGGGTGTGTAGAGCATGGTGTGGCGCATGTATTAGGGCATAGGGAATAGCAAAATAGTTGTTGGGCAATATTAAGACTCAAGAGTGTTTTTAACTAATTTGGATGGTGTAGCATGAAATGTTTTGAAGTCATTGTAGTTCATGATGTGTGTTCCATTTGGTAGTGTAATTTGTTTTAAACCGGTAATATTTATTGAAATAAGTTGTTGTAGAAGTTTTTGGCAGTGGTGTTGGTTGATTCTTGTGTCATTTTGGGTTTCTTGTAGCCACGTTTGTTCCAGAAGTGAGGGTTTTGAGAGGAAATCCGTGACTGTGATTTTGGGTAAATTTTTGCTTCATTTTTTAGTAAAATGAGTGTACGGATAATTGGTGATCTGATGCAATCAACTTTGTTTATTCGAGGAATGTTTTTAGCACCACCGTATTTGGCAAGGATGGAGTGGATAAGTCCTTTGTAAATCTTGCTAAGTCTGCCTTTGTTGTTGAGTGCATTTTGAAGATGTTCCCCTATATATTGGAGGTAAGCATTTTTAAAGGAAAAAGCTTATAATCTTAATAAATTTTGTGGGAGTTGGATAACTTGTGACATTTCACATACATTTGGAGAGTCCACACATGGCTTTTTGTATGGCTATGATTGTTTTGTCTAGTTTTCGATAGCAGGCATTGAGTATGGAACTACGTAGGAATTGTATGTTGTCCGGATCTAAGTACTCTCTACCATTTTTATTTTTTGTTTCACAGTGGTTGGGCATGTTATTAGTTTTTTGCATTGTTTTGTAAGTTTTGTGGTAGTGATGTGAATTTGTATCTTCGATTTTAATGATGGGACAAGGTTTGTGCCTAGATACACGTATGGTTCGTTTTGATGTAGTGTAGAGATGAGTTGGTTACGGTATTTTATATTGGCAGCTTGCATGAGTGCTTTGAATGCGGTAGAGTTCATTTTGGATTTGCTTTGACATCTTGTGGTGGCAAATTTTGGGTGCCAATGTCCATGCCTGACCAATTGCAGAATTTGTCGATTTTAATAAATTGGATTTGCATTGATCGTATTTTCCAATTATAGCGGCAAGGTCATAGTCGTAAGCGGCCAAGTTTATGGTAACTTGTGATGTACCAGTGGTGTAGCCGTTATTTCCCTTTTGCATCCATCTTAATATTGGTTCTAAGAAAATAATGAATAGATGTGGGGTTAAGGTTTCTCTTTGTATGGTTCTCCATTGTATGGGGATGGGACATGTTGTTTTGAAATATTCTCCAACGTATGAGGTGGACGAGTGAGAGTAGATGTTTCCAACTAATGTAACTGCGTTGGTGGGTATCTGAGGTCAGACATAATAGCTAATAATCTTGTGTGGTCAATAGAGTCAAATGTCTTCTTGAAATCAATATATAAAATTTATATGTCTAGGTTTGTAAATCGTGCGTCTTCAAGTGTAAACTGGCTATTATGGTTTGGAGTTGATTAGCGGTATTTCTTTCTACACAAAAACCTTCTTGGTTGTTGTGTAAGATTTGGTGTTTTTCTCCATATGAGGATAATATGAATGTGAATGTGCTTGTGAAGAGTCTATAGATGGTGTTGGCTAAGGCAATTGGTCTATGGTTGGGAAGCATTGAAGGGTTACTTTTAATATATAGTAATATTGTAAGATTAGTTTTCCATGAGGCGGGGATTTGTTTTTGTATATAATAGTGAGAGAAGAATAGGGAGAGAATCTTAGGAACACTAAGTTTTATATGGAGTTTGGAATTCGGTCTAGCCCTCAGGCTTTATTGTTTCCTAGATTTATGAGGCATGTATCGTATGTGGCTCTGTTTAAGTAGGTGTGTAGCGGGATTTGTGGTTCACCACGCTTATCTATAGTGAAGCCGCCAAGGTCATGCCATAGATATTGTCTTACGACACATGCGCATGTAGGTGGGTGGTCTAGTAAATAGTTGCAGGTGGGCACGGGGTATGTCTATTTTTTTTTTTGTTGGTTATATATTCCATTTGTGATGTCTTCAAGGCTAGTTAAGATATTGTTATGTTGGTTGGTGATACAATTTTGTGGTGTAGATTCATTGTTTTTGAAGACAGTTCTTCTATTGATTTTCTTTGAACTAGTTTCATGTAATTGTCTGTATTTAGAGATAACTTTTCTGATATTTTCTTTGGTGTACTCGGTAGTTATTTTTTTTGGCTTGTTTGTTGGCATCTTTTGCAATTATTGCAATATCACGAAACCAATCATCTGTGATGCGTAAGGAGGTGGTGGGGGCGAGATTTGGTTATGTTGTAGGGTTTGTACTTCTTGGCAGATGGCGTGAGTAAACCATTGTGGATTATTTTTAACAGTTTGAATTGTTTTTCAAATGGTGTGGTAGGTGGTAAAATGTTGTTTCCACTTTTTGAAGAGTTTTCGTGGTAAGTAGCCTCCTTGTTTGGATGTTCTCATTGTTAGTTGAGGTATGGATGGAGCTTTACAAGTTTTCTCTAGAATGTTGGAGATGTTATTTATTAGTGTGTCTAGGGTGTTACAAGCTTTAAGCCATTCACTTTGAGAGAGTTCATTATTGTTTTTTAGACTGATAATAAGGAAGTCGATTTGTATAGAGTTTTCATCAAAAAACATTGTGTTGAAATCTTATGCACTGGTTTTTGGGATGAGATTAAGTATTTGAACACTTCCTTTGTTTGGTGTTATAGGTGTTCTTCTAATAAATGTGTTGTGTGGAATATTTAATTGGATTGGTGAGTGGTATGAGTTTAAAATATTTCTTGATTTAGTTGTACAAGTGTATTGTGCATGATTGGGACTTAGTGTGTAAAAATTGTCTATTAAAGTTAGGTCTTTATAATCATAGCCACCTTGTCTCAAGTATTGTGTGTTTGTAGGGATACTCATAAAATTTAGGTTATCGGTGAATTGCGCCACTGTAGGTCAATGGGTTGCAGCGGGAAAAATCTTTCTTCATGTTCTCTACCGGTTAGTGCAATATCTCTATTAAAATCTTTACATAATAAGTATGTGTGGTTTGGATTGTTGTTAATTTGGGTGGTAATTGTATTCTTGATGTCCGTGATCAATCGGAGTCGGTGAATGATCTACTGATCTGAGGCAAAAATGCGGAATTTCTTTGTATCCTCAGAACTGAAGACATTGATGTATGCGAGAATCCCTCGAGGACCAAAACTCAGGAACACATTTGAAGACGTTTCATTTCTCTCAGCGTTGTTTAACTGAACAAAAGGCTGAACCCTCCTTGTCAGTCTTTGGTACAACTATGATACATGTGAAGCGCTTAACTACAGAAGGTATAAAACAGCAGCGACAAAGTTCTGTTTTGGAGCCGCAGAAGGTGGTACCTCATCCGCAGACGAAATTGCAGATGGCATAGGGCGCCCACTGCAGCCCCTCTCCTTAAACGAAAGGAAGACGCAAACAAGAGAACAGCTCCCCGAATCGTCAGCATCTGTGGCAGGATGGATCCAGACCATGCCCAGCTCCTGAGAGCCTCCCTCTTGAGAGCTTGAACCAGGCCTGGAAGTCACCAGCTAGTACCTGTCGTGCAATGAACCCATCCCAGGCAGCAGGTCCAGAGTCTAGACAAAGGGGCAAAATGATTTCTCTTTGAAACACTGCCGGATGCTGAACTCGTCGCGACCGGTGCTGCCTCGCGGCAAACCACCTGCTGCTGCTGGTGACAAAGAATTCGGATTGGCGCTCCATCTCAGAAGGCTCCCCTGAACTCCCCGGACATTGACTGACGACAATAATTGGCGGCATCATCCTGCAGCGTCCAAGTTCAAACAGCGTCTCTGTACAACTTGAATGTTTCAGCGACGTAGCTGCAAACGACATCGGGATCAAGATGAGCCCCAGACGCCTCGCAGCGAACCCATCTTGGAGCTGATCCCGGAGCTCAGCTCCCACAGAATGCGCGCAAAGACGTCCGACATGCGATGGTCCACGACCGCCAGCTCCGCAATGGGGCTCTCAAAGGACAGCATCACGGCCCGGTTCTGCGGCTCCGATGCCAAGCTTTCGAGTGTCAGAGCGGCCTTGCGGCAGATCTCCTGCGGATATTCTCTTCCGGAACCGACAATTCTGAGCAGCCGCCCCACTGCCCATCGTTCGCTCGCCAGGCGCAGCCGGCAGTCGGTGTTGATCTCCGCAAAGTTGTGCAGCGCCGCCACGGCTGCCGCCAGGGCGTCGCTGGACGCATCGGTGCTCATGAGCTCCACCAAGCGCGGGAAGATCTGCGAGACGTAGGGCAGCAGTGACGGCTCGTTGTCGGGGTTCACGACGAGCCGGCCCAGAAGCTCCGACGCGGAGCAGTGCCAGGGCACCACGGGCGACGCCAGCATCGTCATGATGGCGTCGATCACGCGCTTCTCCGACATTGTAAAGCGTCCAGGTTTGCTACTCGGACCATTGGCATTGTTGGCGAACACCTTGAAGCACAGGAACGGCGCCAGGTTCAAGAGCGTCTCGATGGAGTTGGTCACTAGCTCCTCGTCTTCGGTCTCGTGGTCCTCCAGGACGGTGATCAGGGTCTCCAGGCACCGGCGGTGCTGCGCCATGGACGCCTCGTTCTCGGGCATGAACGACAGGTTGCGGACCACGTTGGACACGGCTACCGCACAGAGCTGCTTCTCGTGGCGGCCGATCTCGTCCAGGTTGAACAGTCCTTCCTCGTCCCAGCACCAGCCCTCCTCCTGCGCGGCGGCCTCCGCGCCGACGTCGTTCCTCTCCCGGACGCGTAGGAGGGCGTCCTCCGGGGTGGCGATCTCGTACTCCAGCCCGAACCCCGTGTACGGCTGATCGGCGCCGAGAAGGCGTGGCCGCGACAGCTTCGCGAACACGCGCTCGTGCGCGATGTCGCGCCACTCGCCGATGACGTGCAGGAGCGAGTCCAGCAGCCCCGGCACCTTAGCCAGCGGCATGGCGTCCTTGCGCGTGTCGTCCTTCTCCTTGAAGCTCAGAAGCGTGAGCGCATTGATCGCCCACGCGAGCTCGCCCTTCAACCCGCTCTGCAGCGCCATCACAATACGCTTGGTGTGCTGCTCCGCGAAGTTCGGCACCACCTGCAATGCCGGCCCCAGGTTCGGCCCCGGAAGCCCCCCCACCTGCTGATGGTGGTGCATCATCGCGCCCGCGCTCGCACCCTCGCCCGCATTGGCGACGTTGCCGGCATTCCCCGCCGCTGGTCGCCCGCGCTTCTGCCCGCTCCCCCCGCCCGCCCCGGCCGGCCCCGCCATCGCCCTCTCCTGAAGCGAAGACCTCCAGCCGGTCAAAGCATAGTGTAGAGCAAGCAATTCCCAAACCCTAGCAGCGCCATCGCCAACCCTGCCCTGCAAAACTTCACACAGTCGCATACACAGCAACATCGTCTCTCTCCCTCCCCCTCTTTTGGATGAATACTTGGATGAATACGGAAATGACCACCAGGATGAATAATTGGCACAAAACCTGGATGAATAATTCAAGTATTCATCTATTATTTTTTCAATTAAGGGGCTGGACATTTATCATTCGTTATCAATCTTTCATCGAAGTACCGATCCTTCAAGTTCTTGTGCATATTGTGCATGGACGGGAAGTGTGTGTCTTCATGAAATTCCCTTTGGTTTTTCTTTTTTGCAGCGTTTTACGAGAGAGAGATGGCGCAAGGGTTTGAACTAACGCTGCTGTACGCTTCCGCCGCTCGATGGCTCCACAAGGAGCCCGTGAAGCTTGGCCTGGCGGCGCTGGCCATCGCTTTCCTCAAGGTTTCCATGGCCACGGTCACTCCGGTACGTTTCTTGCGTTTTGGCGGACACATTTTGCATGGAATGGAGGCAGTTTGGTTTATGCTAGGGTTTGATTTATTGTTGTGTGCACTGATCTAGAGAATGAAACGTGTGAAGATTGATGGAGAGATCGGTGATTAGTCTTACATTTTGGAGGATTTCTTGGCAATTTGATTTATGCTAGGGTTCGATTTATCCTTCTGACTGATCTAGAGAATACCAAATGTGTGGAAAAAGATTTGTGGAGAGATAGATGATGAGGAGATTCGAACTGTCTCCTGGATTTTGAATGTGAGTGTACTTGCACATGTGTGTGTTTAAGTTCAGATTCTGGCAGAAGCGCAGTCATACGGAGAGAATCACGTGAATTTTACCGCGTTCGGTGCATTTTCGAGGCTCTGCGGAAGTGTAGCAACGTGTGCAACTGCTGGTGCTTTGCTTCTGGTAAGTTAGTCTGTCTCTCTTGAACCTACTATGGCGAAGGCAAAGAATTGTGAAGACAGAGGACTTAGGTGTAATAGTGTGATTACATGGCGTTTTTTTAAGTAAAGTACAATGCCTTGCCATTTTTGTATGGAATTTGTGCGTGACGGGGACGAACTTGGTGTGTAGGCGCAAGGGACGAAGAATTTCACTATGAAGGCTCCTTTGTATGCTTATGCAGTGATTGCAACAGCTGCATTTCTTGCGATCGGTGCTGAGAATCAGGTACGGTCCTCCTTTTGTCTCATCTTCTGAAGAGCATACTCAGAGCCGTGGTTTAGGGTTTAGCCATGCATAATTTTGGTCTCGCACCAGAACGGACCAGAATCAATTTAAGTAGTTCTGAAATAAGCGATGGACCAGTATCCATGGACTTCTGATTCCGCTCCACTTCTTTTTCACCGGCAATTCCGTTGTCGAGGCTATCCAAGTAATAACGTGGATTTTCCCAGTCTGATGATAGATTGGTGATAACGGGCTACAATCTGTTCATGGTCGTAAGTGCATTGATCTTAATGCAGATTGGATCTAACTTATGCAGGGGCTGCTGAGGATGACTTATGGTTTAGATTATTATATGCATTTCGATACTTTTCAAGATGCAACTAATATTGCAGACTTGCTTTGATGCAGATGAACGATGGCGTTTATTCGGAGTGGACCTTATCTTTCCAATGTTTGATTGTCTTCATCGTTATGGTAAGCATCTTTTTCCTGAACAGTGCGCATACATATTTGTTTTCTTGTAGCACCCATACTCATTCGTGTTTTTTTCCTTTTTATAGAATCTGCAGATGCAGATGTTGCGTAGAGAATTCTCTATGAAGGATTGGCTAGTTGCGGGAGTATTCTATTGCGGGTGTGTTGCCTCAGCGCTGCCATGGGTGTTAACAAAGGAGGTGAACCCAACTAAATCTTGGTACCTGTGGCTTGGAGCAGTCATTGGGCTTGCCGTGTATCTATGGTATAATCTAATCACCATCCATCTCCTCTCACATGCGTTGTAAAGTTCTTTGCATGGACAGACTACTACCAGATACTATGTTCACGCAGTGCATTAAATAAGCGACATATATTGCTGCCGGTTTGTTGTTCGTCTCAGTGTGGCATGTAGTATGGAGCGAGTGTCTTCTTACTTGGTAATTCACAGAACACTGTTGCTTTAAAACAACACTCCAATTTTTATTGGGGATCTTAATTCGAGTCTACTTGTTGATTACTTTTTATGAACAAATTAACTGGTCTCTTTGGTAATTTATGATACGACGTTATCACAGGATGGAGGGATTGAACCAGACCTACCAGGATAAACTATTCTGCGATATTGGCACAACAGTCACTGAGCAGGTCTTCTTCATCTCACTTTTTGCGACACTCATTCGCATCATTGGTACGATCACTCTCTCTAGACTGAGTTTAAATTCAGTTTGCACTACGAAGATTTCTTATCGCAGCTTCTTATTGAGCACATTCTGGTGCATGTTTTTTTTTTTTTTAGAAGTACAGCAACGGACGTCACATCAATGGCTTTCTTTCAAGAGAACCAGGTCATATTTATAATCGGAATATTAACATCTTGAGTGACAATAGAAGTTTACACGTACCTCTAGAGCTTATTTCAGCCGAGTTTTCACTGCAGGGTTTCTGTGGGAGTTTCGGTGTCTCGAAGCGATTGTGTTTCATGCTAAACATCCCCTCTCATTCTCAAGCGTTCTTCTGCTTTCCCTTGTAAGCTGACAAGTTCATCTCCTATTCACAAATTTCATGGCTGCATATGAGTCTTGTTCTCACTAGTACTGTTGTTGAATGGAAACGAATTTAGGGTGTAATTAGCGGTGGTCTCACCACATTCTACCTTGATTGCAAATTGCAGATGGGAGCTGTCATGGCCTTCTTGATGTCATACATGCTGCAGCTCTGTGGAGCCCTCATTTGTGTGATGATCCATCAGGTACAAATTAGGCTGCTTTCCACCTAGAGGATAGAGAACGAAATAGTTCTAGCTGTTTGAATACCTTCCGGTGGCTTGGCTCCATAATGTTAATCTGACAGAATTTTCAACCTTGTATTGTTAACAACGAATTTTGGAAATATTTTTGTATGTACGTAGGACCCTTATGTAGAAATAGATATCTTGTTTTCCTTCCTTTCTGTTCTTGAAGCTCCTAATAGTGTCAAGTTTCTTTCTCCAGATAATGGCGAATGTTCTGGAAGGAAAGTCACAAGAATTAAGCCTAGCGGACAATGCTCTGAAGTGGGTTGGAATTGTAAGTTCGTTCTATTCCACAACGGTTGGTGCAGTGATGCCCGATCTAATCCTGCTGACTAATTTGGTCTGTTTCATCCTCATAAGATGTTACATCTCCTATTTGCTCTATATCATCATGACATGTGGACCTGTTGGCAGGTACTTATGCTGGGTATGCTTGGAACAACAATGTGGACGATGCAGCATAAACACCACAAGCCCGAGAAGCTTGAGCTTACTGAAGAGGAGTTGGAGGACTCTGACAACGAGAAACTTCTGCCTGTTAAGCAACAGACTGTATACAATTCAGACCAACTGAAGCATACCCCCTAATTCTGACTCACCCTCTTCGTTGTAATCATAGGCAGATCAAGAGGTAGTTCAATTCCTTTGATGATTGGTTCTCAGTACATAGTATGCTTTGACCTTGTGACAATACTTTTACCATCCAAAAAGGGAGCTGGGAGTCCATGATTTTTTGTCCAATTTTCTATTTATGTTTTGTAATTAGTAATTTTCTAAGTGCAACTAGATTCTAGATGCTATGTGTGTTGGCGGGTCACCATAGATGCACTCAATGACACAAGTTATTTCGTGTCTTCCTGTACCGTAATTTGTGTAATCTGCATCTAGGAAGTGAGCCAATAAAAATGGAAAAAGATGTCTACAAATGAAGAATGACCGAAGTAGAGGAAATAGGCGGCATATCTGTGAGAAAAAATGATCCAAAGCAATGAGCAGCGACTACGCCTCCGAGGCGAGCGGCGGAAGTTGGGCCAGCCACGGAAGCAGCTCGGCGTGCACGAGGTCGGGGCGGTCGTCGTGAGGGCAGTGGCCCACGCTGCGAAGCAAGCGCAGCTGCACGCGCGGGTTGGTCGCGGGCAGCGCCTGGAAGTACTTGCCCACGGGCCCGTCGATGGGCGTGAAGGGGTCCTGGTCGCCCCACAGCACCAGCATGGGGCTCGGGATCCCCGGCACCAGCGTGTCCGGCTTCGGACCCGGCGGGCCCGTGATGATCGCCACGAACGCGTCCAGCGCCCCTTCCGTTTCCGCTGGCTTCAGAATCACCTGCCACCACTCCATTCCTTTAGGTGATGTTTTGCTTCGTCCAAGTGCAAGTTCATGGTCTCCCACTCCATGGAATGCATGCTACCATGGCAACTCTCTCCTTCAATGGATTCTGGGAGAATTGGCATTGCAGGGGAGATTGACACATTGGCAAGTCGGTCACTCGAGGCAACTTGCATTTTGGATGACATAACATTAGAATTGGACTCCCACTAGTGATTCTCATAACTTTCTCAAGGAACACATTCTCAGAGGATTGGGCAGCTGAATTATTACCTCCACAAGCTCATCGTCGACTGCTTCTTTGTTGCTGTAAACCGACTGCAACACATTCTTCAGGTTATCCCTGTTGACAAAACCCCACGCTGGTCAGTTGCCACGCGAAGAAAAGAGGCACCGAAGAGCTTGGGGTGGAAACAGGCACCTGGATTTGACGCGGTCGAAGAGACGGCTGGCGAAGGCGGGTTGTTGGAGAAGGAAGTCGATGAGCCACAACAGCGGCAAAGCCAGCTTGAGACGCCAATCGTCCGTGACGGCCTTGTTGTTCATGCCTCCCGCACAGTTCAGGAGCACCGTTCCTCTCACCAGATTCAGTGGCGCCGCTTCTGCACACCACCATCACCTACTTATCTTCCTCTCGATAATGAAGTAACTATGCGAAAAGAAGCGAGAATGCATCAAAAGCATACTCTTCATGCTGTAATGAGAAACCCTAGCAAAAATCGCATCACCAGCAAGCTCTGGTCCTCACAGAAAACAAGCCTCTCCAATGCACCGAAAGCATAACATCGTCGTGCGGTGATGAGAAACCCTAAACCATTTTACCTGCGGATGCAATGAGGCATGCAAGGCTTCCAATGGAATTACCCACAAGCACAGTGGGCTCGCCGACGACTTCCTTGATGAAGTCCACAAGTTGCTGCAAACACACAAGAGTATTTTCTCAATCCAACAGCGCAAAGAGGAATAATCAATGCAGACGCAGGCTGGTAGAAAACTTACTTCCCCCCAGGTTTCCATCGTATACTGGAACTCCGAAGGCTTGTCGGAGGCTCCTAATCCGAGCAGATCTAGGGCGTAGACAGTGTGATTACTCGCAGCCAGCACTCCGATGTTCCTGCGCACCCATTTCGGATTAGCATGGAGAGAATGCGGCAGACTCATCTTCGAATGCGAAACCTCTCATTGTACCTGCGCCAGTGCCCAATGGATGCGCCAAACCCGTGGACAAGAAGCACCGGCGGGCCGCAGCCTTGCACGGTGTACGCAACGGAGTAGCCTCGCCATGTCCACACTCGCTGCGTCGCGTAGATTGCCTTGAGCTCCTCCGTGATACTCGTCGACGACGATTCATCACCTGTCGACGATTCTTCTGCCTACACAGACAAAGAAGCAACATGGATTCAGGAGCACATTCGCACAAACACAGCAGCAACATGAATTCAGGAGAGCGCGCACATCATCTGGCCATTCTATTTCAACAGGAGGGCATGGAACTACCTACTGCTGATGAGTCGTGTGCAGTGGCAACGGCAGCCGCAACAGCAGCAGCGGAAGGCTCAGGCGCCACAACGCCCACCGTCACGGCGGCCACCCCCTCCTTCTCTATCTCCCCATTCGACTGCGCCCTCACTGTCGTCACGGCGCGCTTCTGGCCCACCGCCAGTGCTTGCCTGCCCAGGCGCCCACACGACGACGCCCGCAACGCGATTCCACTGCAAAGTACAGAGGAACAGCGGAACGCACAACTGGCCATGATGGCTTCCACAAAATTGGTGAAAACCACGCAGCTGGGTTCCGAGTCGTAGAAGAGCTTCACAAAAAAAGAGTGACAGTCACTGCAATCAACTTCTCTTATTGCCCATTCACAACCACCACAGGAACTGGATGGCGCACAAGAATAACTTTTATGGCAAGGTGCACTTTCTAGGGTGACTAGATTGTGGATGGCTCGTCCTCCATCTCCTCAATCTATCATGTTGTTCTTGTCATCGTCGTCTCAGCGAACAAGTGTAGCATCACTCTGATTCTCGCAGTTGTAAACGGTCACAATTAGCTAGAATATGAGAAGCACCTGCACACGCTGCACATGATTCCTCCTCTCGCGGTGGACCCCAGTCTCGGAATGCGTGATAAAATCCTGTAGCACGAGAGAGAGAGAGAGAGAGGAATGGAGTCGTGCACACCATCGTGTTCAATGGCTGTTACGGCACGGAATCAGGGGGGCACACAGATTCGCACTGTACGAACTGACGTCGCCGCCGCAGCAGACATGTAGTGCATTGCGAGGGACATGACTGCGCTGTCGTTCAGGTTCTAGAAGCCTTCGCTCGCAATCCACCATCGCTCGAGGGAGGGAGGGATGAGGCCGAATCTTTGAATCTCCTCGTGAATATGGAATCACGTCTGATCCGCGTGCTTGCGCCGGGATTAAGAAGCTGTGATTTGTGGCGGAACGGCTGCTTTAGATCTTCCTCGGAAACTGGCTTCCGATCTTCCTCGGTCATCACCCGCGGAGTAGGAGGCGATTTCTACTGTCTGTGCCGCTAGGGTTTGCTGCGATCTCACCATGTATCTGATGATGAACGAGGCGGGGGCGATCGCGCTGATGATCGTATCGCTGTGGTGCCTGGGGTCGTGGCCGGCGCTGTTCAACCTGCTGGAGCGCCGCGGGCGCGTGCCCATGCACACGTATCTGGACTACACGTTTGCCAACTACGCCGTGGCCGTCTTCTTCGCGCTCACGGTGGGCAATCTGGGCCCCGACACGCCGCAGGCGCCCAACTTCATCACCCAGCTCTTCCAACACAACGGCCCCGCCGTGGCGTTCGCTCTGGCCGGCGGATTGGCGCTCTGCCTCGGCAACCTCTGCCTGCAGTACTCTCTCGCCTTCGTCGGCATCTCCCTCACCGAGGTCGTGTCCGCGAGCGTGGCCGTGGTTCTCGGTATATGCCTGCACATCTCCTTGCAAATTCTCGCTGGCATCTGCCCACATATTTGTTTGGTTTTGACATGGATTGGATGGTGGCAGGGACGACGGTGAATTACTTTCTGGACGATGGTCTGAACCGTGCGAGCATCTTGTTCCCGGGCGTGGCGTGCTTCTTGGTGGCCGTGGTGTTGGGGTCGTTCTGCCATGCCTCCAATGTGGCCGACACCCAAGCCAAGCTCAAAGCCGCTGAACACCTGCCGCAGACACGGTGAGCTTCGCAACCAGAGTCTTATTTTTTTCCATCTTGAAGTGTGAATCTCATTTTCCTTACAGCTTGTTGTTTCTGATATGCATGAATTGTTTGGTCGACTTTCGTGGTGAGCTCCCAATTATATTCAATGACTCACCTGATGACTTTGCGTAATATGAGCTCAGGTCGGAGGGCGAGCACCCCTCAGTGAAGGAGGACTCGGAGGAGTTTGCAGCTCTTCTAATAACTACCACGCCAAGCAGCAACCATGAGACCCGTGAGTGGATGAAACGGTCCTGTCAGTGTCTGCTTCACTCATTTGTGACATGACCTAACATGAGAGTCTATATCTGCAAAGTTGCTGTGAGTTTGATTAGGCATTAGTAATGGTCCCCGCATGCTAAGATCACACAGTACTCTAGGTACTGTCACCATCTTTGATGGTGGTTAATGTCTGAATGCCAAACTCATAACCTTTAGGTTACACAATGTGAGATACCATTGGGAGTTTGTTAGATGTACCCTAACTCCTAACTGTTAAGGATTATGACCATGCATCATAGGTGTCATTGGGAGTTTGTTGAATGTGTCATAATTCCTAACCTTTAAGGTTTATACCTCTATGACCTTGTGACAGGAGATACCTCTAAGATTTGGAAGGAGCCAGGGGCAGTAGCTGGGGTAGAATATTTGCGAAGTGTGGAGTCGCAACGGGCGATCAAGGTGAAGGGGAAGAGTGTGGTGTTTGGGCTAGCAATTGCATTCTTCACGGGGTTTTGCTATGCCATGTTCTCGCCGCTCTTCAATGTGGCCACCAACGACCAGTTCCATTTTCTTACACCGGGGGTGCCGCACCTCGTGGTGTACACCACCTTCTTCTACTTCTCCACAGCCTTCCTCTTCTGCTCGCTTGTGGTGAACGTGTACTTATTGTACCACCCTGTGCTTGGGATTCCCAAGTCATCGCTGGCCCTCTACTGTCAGGATTGGCAAGGCCGCCCTGTTGCCATTGCGGCAGGCCTCTTGTGTGGCATCGGGAATGGCTTCCAGTTCATGGGAGGCCAAGCCGCTGGCTATGCTGCTGCCGATGCTGTGCAGGTAAAACAACCCGCTCAAAATATAGAAACAAATATATTTGTATTTCTGGATCTTGTTGTTTGATTTTTGCTATAGAAAAGAACCAGTCAACTCTTTTTGGAGGAGTAACAGAAACCCCTTGATCCAAACGTTTTTGCAGCATGTACCTCAACCCTGATGTTTGCTCTTATTCTAGTTTTTAGCATAACCGTAGCATGCATCGGATGAGGTGTCTGAATTAGTAACCATTGGAGGAGCTGGTTGGACTCACTGTGGGAATGAGTGGGTGAATTGCAGGCGTTGCCTTTGGTGGGGACGTTGTGGGGGGTAGTGGTGTTCAAAGAGTACCATGACTCGTCGCGGAAAACCTACAGTCTTCTGGTTGCCATGCTGCTCATGTTTTTGACGGCGGTGGTGCTGCTGGTGGCGTCCTCCATGCCGCGCCATGGCTCCGACACCTTCACATGAGAGCTCACGCCTCAGGTTCTTGTGTACGACACTGTACAGTACTGTGTGGTAGTTGATTACTAGTAGTCACAGATAGAATATTTATTTATTTATTTACGTTGGAGTGCACTCAACGTGTATACCAGTTCAATTCGCAACTTTGCTTCTCTTGCGGGCCACTCTTCATTATGCGTGGCGCATATTATCAAATCATGGGATGCTCAATCAGAAGAGACCACCTCATTTAACGTGTGTTGTGGTGTTTTTTTTTTGTTTGCTTGAAACACATGAGATCTTAAAATGTCAGTACATCACTCAAGCAAAGCCCAAGTCTACAGCGAAAACCAAGATCCTAGCTGGCATATCTATTTTTTAATGTTTTTCATAGAAGACTTAAGCTCAAAACTGAAATGACATAATGAACCTAATACGAAACCAAACTACTCGAAGCATATCACACAAAAGATTGAGCTGAAGGTGCCAATGGGAGGTCGGTAGTGATAAGATGAGTTTTTGGATTGCATCAGTGTTCATAGATAGCAGGACATTTTTGAACAGAAAAATGTCTTCACGACATCTAATTGTGATTTTGGATGAGATTTTTTTTAGTTTCTAAACTTTGAGGAAACGCGATTTTTTCTCACAAGAGCCACAGAGAAAGCCACGCCGTTGTAAGTGATTTTGTCGAACATGGGGCATACAATTTGATAACACGTGAGATTTTTACACAAGTAATCAACATGATTTTGTGTTGAGATCATCAAAGTAAATATCTATACATAGTGCAAAACTCCAAGACACTCCAAGACAGGCCAAATTGTTCCCACGACTCAGGCCGAAATGCTTGCACACAGTTAAATACGTGGTTATATTGTCCATTTCCGACATACCGTATACGCCTCAGTACAAACCAGATATTTACTGGTATCAATACGCTGCCAAATACCGGGTTTATACTCCAGTAATACTAGTCTAATACTAGGTTGATGCTGAGGCCGTCATGTCGTGGAATGGACGAGAAATCAACATTGTTTCGCTGTGAATGCTGTCTGTGAGGGCGTTTTTGCAGATTGACATGTGAATGCTGTGCTCGCCCACCATCGCCATCGCCATCGCCATCGCATTGCAGTCTTCGCCTTTGCTGTTGCTTTTGCTATGGCTGCTCCTCTGCCGCCGCTTCCGCTCCTTGACACCGCCTCGCTTCGCCAAGCTGCGCTCCGCTTTCCGCTTCCCGCAGGTATTTGCTCTTCCTGCTCATCCGTAAACCCTAGAACTTAAACCCTTGCTTGATTTCTGAGCAGCGAGGCAGCGATTGCTTGGTTTTTTTTTGCAGGTGTGAAGTTTTCGTATGGCACGGCAGGATTTCGTACCGATGCGGCATTGTTACCATCCACGATCTTCCGCATGGGGGTGCTGGCTGCGCTGCGCTCGATCTGCACCCAGGCGATCACCGGATTGATGATAACTGCGTCGCACAATCCGGTGCATGAGAACGGCGTCAAGCTCGTGGATCCCAGTGGCGGCATGCTGGCCGTGTCGTGGGAGTCGTACTCGGACTTGCTGGCGAATGCGCCGGATGCAGACGGTTTCGTCCAGGCAAGTGTGGATCTTGGTGTTGTGATTGGAGATGGTTAGCGAGTGTGTCTGTTTCTGGCGCTCTGTTTTTTTCCGACGATTCTTCATGTGTCGCTCATGTATAATCAGGCTGTGGAGGACATTATAAGGAATGAGAAAATTCAAGAAAGAAGCAAGGCTGGTGAGAAGGTTCTTCTTGGAAGGGACACAAGACCCAGTGGGAAGTCTCTCCTCGAAGCCGCCCTCAAAGTAATCTTCCTAACGAATTTCCCGCGTGAAGTGGATGTTTGTTTGGTGTTTCTCTTACAAGTCCCATGGATCTGGCAAGTCTTCGAAGCTTAGTGTGATCCTTGGAACGTCAATTCATTGCCGCTCTAAACCTGCGTATGGCTGAAGGGTGTAGAAGCTGTGAGGGGAGTCGAAGGGCAGGACCTGGGCATCTTGACCACCCCGCAACTGCACTGGATGGTCCGATCTACTAACAAAAGGCTTCCAGCAACCGAATCTGATTACTTCAGAACCCTTTCCGGAGCCTTCAGGTAGTACAGCCCCTTCGTGGTTTCAGCTAACAATATTGCAACTGGATGAGTTGCTTCTGACAACTTGTGTTTAGTGCAGTACACATATTGACGAAAATGAGTAATCCTTGGTTGCTTAATACTCATGATTGTCTTCACTTGTGGAAGCTTTTGTCGTTTTTAGGTGTGTAAATAGTTTTCTAGCTTGCCAACAGTGTGTGTGTAAAAATTTTATCTTCTCCATCAATTCAATCCAAGTACTTTAGTTTGAATGTGTGTTGACAGCACTTTGTCAGATTTGCGACCATGCGGCTTAGGAGAATGCACCGTTCATGAGGACCTGATCGTGGATGCAGCCAATGGAGTGGGTGCTAGCAAGTTACTAGAATTACAAAAGATCACGCGAAGCTTGAGAGTTCAGGTGCGAAACTCTGGATTTGAAGGAGAAGGGTTACTTAATGACGGCGTTGGTGCTGACTTTGTGCAAAAGGAGAAGATCCCTCCTCGTGGTTTTGACTTTTCATCAGACATCTCGAAGAGGTGCGGCGCATATTTTCCTGATTTCATTGTGGTTTGTTATTGAATTTGAATGCCCCACTAATATTTGCTGGCATTTTTCTGTTTGTCTTTTACTTATTGTTTTCATCTTGCGCTGCAAAAGACGGGAATAGCATTGAGTTATCCTGTGTTATGAAGCCTGTGGTCTCATCACCGGATTGGAGCAGCATCTCCGATGCCTTGTTTAGGAGCTGAGACTTGTTCACTGACATGACATTTTAAATTGTCTCGGTTTAGTGCCCCAAACATCTCACTTTGAGCTGTACCTTCAGATGTGCAAGTCTTGACGGTGATGCTGATCGTCTGGTATATTTCTACATACCTCCAATGGAGCAAAGTGATGCCTCTTCGGTGGCTTTACAGTTGTTAGATGGTGATAAGATTGCTACTCTCTTTGCCTCTTACATCATCGACCAGCTTCAAATTCTGAGAGGAGCGAGCCTGTCGTCTGGAGCTACTCCCACCACTGAGATTCCTGGTTTTGGTACCGTAAAAGTTGCTGTTATACAAACAGCATACGCAAACGGTGCATCCACCAAATACATCAAAGATGTGCTGGGCTTGGAAGTGGCAATAACTCCAACTGGAGTCAAGCACCTGCACAAACGAGCCGCCCAATATGATGTGGGGATTTATTTTGAGGCGAACGGTCATGGAACTGTCCTTTTCAGTGACAACTTCTTACAATGGCTGCATGATGTGGCATCGAGAGAAGAAGGTACACTCCGAGAAGCAGTTTTCACTCTTATGGCCTTGAGCTTGATTCCTTTCCGCTCAATTGCATTGAGTCAATCTGAGTGTACCTTACTCCCCTTATTTGATCAATCATATTCATCACATTATTCATATCTTAAAATATTTTATGCGGACCGAAGTTGACTAAACAAGATCAAATCTTCTTTGCTGATCCAGAGGGAAAGCGCAATCAGGCAGCCAGAAGATTGGTAGCAGTTAGTGAGATGGTCAATCAAGCTGTTGGAGATGCACTGAGTGGCATTCTGATGATAGAGAGTGTTCTCCAATTTCGTAACTGGTCATTGCAACAATGGAACGCACTGTACACCGATCTCCCTAGTCGGCAGCTGAAGGTAAAGGATCATGCTGCTGCTCGGAACTCTTCCTCGTCTATTTGGTACTGGAAATGATGCAGAAAAGACTGTCCAGACTCTTAAATCTGTCGCTGACGTCAATGTGCAGGTAAAAGTTGCAGATCGGTCTGTGTTCAAAACAACTGATGCAGAGACCAAAGTTGCCTTCCCATCCCTTCTTCAAGCTGCTATAGACACAGAAGTTGGTGAGTATTTGCAAAGCTCGTGGAGAGGTGTTGGAATTTGTGGTCGAATGTTAGTCATTCTGTCTTGTTAAAAATTCATAATTAGAAATCTAATACTCTATCATGATCTGGATACTCGCTGCAGAGAAGTACGAGGGAGGGAGGGCTTTCGTGAGGCCATCCGGAACCGAGGACGTGGTTCGGGTATACGCTGAGGCATTGACACAGAAATCAGCAGATGCTCTGGCACGAGAAGTTGCCGTTCAGGTGTTTCGCTTGGGAGGGGGCATTGGAGAGGAGCCATGAAGCTTTTGTCTGGTATGATGTTCTACATTGAGTGACTTCCATATACCGGAAATCCCACATGATTTATATGACGGAAATATCAGTTTTATCTTAAACTTCCTAAGGACCATTTCTGGACTTGTGGCTGTCATCCTTGTGCATACTAATATTTTTTATATTGTTTAGAATTTATCATTGTTGATCCACATCATTTCTCAATCTACAGACTCCCAATTCCATAAGCAAATTTAAAATTAAACACTCAACCTATCATTTCCAATGTACATGATGACCTTTCACTGCGAATGCTGAAATGTTACATGTTTAAACAGTGGAGATAGCTATAAGACGTGCAAAGAGAGGTTAGAAATTTACAAAATTGAGTTTTGAAGTTCAAAGCCTGCTCAAACTAGTTCTATGCCCTCTTTGAAGAGAGGATCAAGGAGCATAAATCTTCCCTTGACATCCTCCCGCTCCGAAGTTTGTGTCCGCCAGGAAACCGACTACACTATTCACGTACATACTGTATTGTTTGCTCAAAAAAAGAGGGGAGAGAACTCTGGATAGAGCCTGACTTCACCAATAAGACAGAGAAGCAAAAAAGGCTACCAATCTGTGCCGAGCTCCTTCACCGTGAACACATTGTTCACATAGTCCACCACTGGCGAAGCGGATTTCACAAACTCCTGAATGCGAGCTATGGCCGAGTCCTCTGCCCAAGCCAATTCACCACCAAGTTCCATATCAAAGTCAGCCATGATCAAGTCTCTGTCGACGCCAATTCACCGCAAAAAAACCAGCCCACCACAAAAAATGTCATGAGGGAAAGTAGTAGAACCTTCTTCGTGTAGTTTTTTGAGAAACTGGGACTTGGAGGGCAACATGAACATGCCGGCATTCACCGCCTTGCGGATGGTCCAGCTGTGGTGCGGCGCGAACACTTGCTCATACGCTTTCGACGCCGGCTCCTTGAGCGAATTCCCTCTGCATCACCATCACCATCAATACGCCAAATAAACATAAAGAACAACAACCAAAATCGAAACGCAACCACGAGGGTCGAAGCAGGAAATGGAATCGGACTTATTACATTCCAGGTTCAGAATGCAATCAAGCATCCACTAAACCCTAACTTACAAACAGACAGCACCAGGATTGAAGCAGGCTACAATCCACTAATCTGGTCCAGGATCGAAATGGAATGCAGCATGCTTCATGAGAGAAGGAGCGAGGCTTACTCGGTGACGAGGATGTGCTGAAACAATACCCTAACCATGTCCACGCCTCGCACCACTCGCAGCAGGTTGCGCGTGTGGCTGCCGCCGTGCCGCACCGTGTCGTTGCGGATGTCGTGATCCACCATCGCCGGCACGGACTCGTACTCCGCCGCGGCTCCACGCAGATCATGCACCTGGAGAATCTCGGGTCAGTTGAGTTTGTTTTCTTACTTTTTTTGGAGAGGGAGGAGTAGCGACGCTCACTTTCGCGACGTAGTCCTTCTCCGCGAACTTGAAGGCCATGCCGAGGCAGCCGAACAGCGGCGAGACGAGCGAGCAGGCGTCCGTGAACGAGCGCAGCGGCAGGGCCTCCCCGCCGCTGCCGAGCTCGGCGTGCAGCTCCGTCCACGCCGTGGCTAGGGCCAGCAGCGGCCGATCACCAGTCTCGCCGATGCCGTTCGACGCCATCGCACTCTCGGCGCTGTGCAGAATCGGGAGAGTGACGGAGAGACCGCGCGGCGGTCGAGGTGGAATGCCGGAGAACCTGACCGGTACCTCTCCCTGGTACCAGCAACTTGGTGGTAAACCGATCCGACAGCCTAGTCTACAGACAGAGTGACGAGAGGGCTAGAGAGACGCACAGTGAGAGACGAGCGAGCCTCTTCGCTTGCTCGCTCCAGTAGCAGCGATCCGACATCGCCTGACCGGCGTCTGCAGCCGAGACAGAGAGTGAGAGAGAGAGAGAGAGAGAGCAGAGCCGGCTCTTTTGCTCGCTGCGCTCTTGATAGGTGTCTTCTCCGGCTCCTCCCGTGACAGAGATTTTGCATCTACCGATCTTTGAGACTCCAATTCGCTCGTCCTCTGCCTCTGCGTCTGGCCTAATCATGGCCCCGGCAGAGGAGGAGGATGACGAGGAGTTGTCGTTGCCCTCCGATGTCATTACTCCTCGCAGGTGCCTCTCGCGATCGTGTTGTTTGTCTGTTTCTGCGTGTCATCTTGTGGTCGACTCGTGTCTGGATTGCTCCTCTAGCTTTCTTTTGGTTTTGTTTGAGCTTTCCAAGTGTCATAGGGTTTGAGAGAGTGTGAATTTTTCCGATTTGTGTTTCGGCGGAGGTTTTGACAGGTTGTTTTCGTGTTAAGCTGGTGAGGTTGTGTTGAGGAAATTGTGGAAGTGCTGCAGCTATCAGATCGAGCTGCTGGAGCAAGCGAAGAAGGAGAACATAATTGTGTTTCTGGAGACGGGATGCGGGAAGACGCACGTCGCAGTGATGCTGCTGCAGCACATCGCGCCCGCTATTTGCAAGCCCAGCACGCGCTTCGCGGTTTTCCTTTGCCCGAATGTGTGTCTCGTTGACCAGGTATCACGCAACTCTTTCTGTGGATCTCATGCAGCATTATTATTCTTCTGCCTGAGAGATTGATTTCGCGTCGGTTGATCTTCGCCAGCAAGCAGAAGTTATCCGCAGACACACCGACTTGAAGGTCGGAGCCTATTACGGGGATAACGTCGATGCTTGGAAATCCGAGACTTGGACGACAGAGCTTGAGAAGATCGAGGTAAGCTCTGTTGACTGATATTCTGTTTCAATCGACCTTTTTTTGGCCAGGTTAACCGATGTTTCCTTGTTGTACAGGTGTTTGTGATGACTCCGGCGATTCTCCTGCAGAACCTGCACCACTGCTTTATGAGAATGGACTTAATTGAGCTTCTCATTTTCGATGAGTGCCACCATGCGTCTAAGAGTCATCCTTATGCTTGCATTATGCGGGTAACGATTCTCAATCCCTTCCTGAATGAGATAATGTAGTGTTCTGTGAGCTCTTGCTACGTTTTGCTTTTTATTCATGTATAATAATGTGTCAAGTAACACCTCTGTGGGGGATGGTTGGTAGGAGTTTTACCATCCCCGAAGCACGGACCAGTCGTACAAGCTCCCTCGGATCCTCGGAATGACTGCGTCTCCCATTGATGGAAAAGGTTACTTTTACTTACTTGCTATGTCTTGGGAGAAAGCTAAATATTTGATGTCTGGGCACTTCATAAAAGTTCTTCTGCTTTATTTTGTTCTACGTAAATGATGATGTTGGAAAGCAATGAACATTCAGTTCGCTGTTGCAGCTCCTTACTAATATGTCGTTATGGAGGTGCGCAGTTGATCGTCAAGTGCAAAACATCGAACGGAAATTAGATAAAATTGAGCGTATGCTGCATGCAAAGGTATAGTGTATTTTTTGCTTGGAAATTATGAGGTGCCTTGTTGATTCTGGAGGAGTTGATATGATCGCTAACGTGGGCTCATGTCCTTCAGTTGTACACGGTGAAGGAGAGATCAGAGCTAGATGTCGTGGTTCCCCGCCCTCGTCATGAACTGCAGTATTATGAGTCGACCAAGACGATAGGTTACGTTACCCACGGATTTGCACAACACCTCGCAGATCTGAAAGACGAGGTCTGTTGGATTTCAACCATACTCGAAACTCATACCGAGATTGATTATTGGCTGTGTGTAATCACTGATTGGCATTGAAATCCATTCCTGTTTCGAATTGCTGAGAAATATTTGTTCGTTTCTTTACAGTGCATAAGAAATCTCTTGGGCACATCGATGAATGACCGGGATATGCGTGATGACGCGTGCACTAATGTGGAGAGGAAGTTGGTGAAGAATATCGAGAAGCTTTACAACTCACTTAACTATTGCGTCACCGAGCTTGGTATTCGGTGCGCCTATGAAGTAATAATTCAACCGACCCGTCGTTTCTTTGTTATGATATGCTTCATTAATTCTCCCTAATTCTACAATCACGAAATGGAGCGCTTAAGTATCAACATATCACAGCTAACGTCACTATACTTAAAATAGTTTCCCCTAAAGTGACATATTGAATGGTCCTGCAGACGTGATGCCCATTGGACCATTCAATATGCAAACTGGTGTTTTAGGGTGGAAACGCTTAATCACCTTCCTTCAACACACCGAAGTTCATATTATGATTTCGGTGATACCGTGAACCTGGTGCTCTTAGTTGCTTCTGATGGGTTATAAGATCTAGCTTAAAAGACGAAGAACTCCGGTCTTTAGCGGAGGCCGGTGTGAATAAAGTGTGTCGTTCCACCACTAAGTCGATGCCCACCGGACAAAGGATTAGTAGTATGGAACCACTTGCCCCTCTTAAGGGTAGTTCACTAATCATGTCAACTAAAAGTGAATGTCGAAGCATTCATGTTTATGTTTATGTTTCAGGGAGTCTTAACTGACTTCTGTGTCTGTTGCATTCCAGGCAGTGGTCCTCCTGCTCCGTAAATATGACAGCAACTGTGACACAGAGATAGGTGGGATTGCAGATTGCAAGGAAGTTTTCCTTCAAAACGCATTCGCTACTTTGGATGCGCTATTATCACAAGGTTACCTGCTCATTTCCTGTCAATGTAATTTGCTGTTCTTTTGATTGTTTATTCAATTCCAAGGTTTTTGAACTGTAGTAGGCTAGTCTAGATTTTGACAGTTATAGCATTATTCTGCTATAAAGTATTGATACGATTGGACACTTGATTTACGTGTCATTGAATTTCACAATGGCTTTATCAGAGTGCAAATCAAATCCCTGTGCTGCACTTGGTGGAGCTGCCGACATATCTCATTTCACTTCAAAGGTCAAAGTGCTGATTAGCATTCTAGAACGATACAGGTTTGTGTTGCACATCTCTGTATTATAAGTGGATTCCCTCGCCCTAATTCGTCGAAAACATCCCCTACAGTAGTTGTGGAGGGAACTTGAACTTTTCAAATGCTGGTGTACGAATTTAAAGACGTATCATTAGCTTGGAGTATTAAGCGCTGATACTTTGAAGGCTTCTTTAATATGTTATCTCGTGATCGTGAATTTTGTAGTGACGAGCGTGTTGCGAGTGCAGGGACACAAAGGACATGAGGTGCATCATATTCGTAGAGAGAAAGATTGCAACGCGTGTATTAGCCAGCCTTTTGGGCAGCATTGAAGCCCTATCATCTAGATTGCGCTTTCAACCACTTGCTGGAAAAGGTGCAGGATTGAACGTGATGAACCGCAAGCTTCAGCAGCAGGTTGTCGACTCCTTTCGAGATGGCAAGGTTAGTATCCGTTGGTTTTGCCGAATTTCGCTACCTGCTGGAAGGTTTCAGTTTTTGAGTGTGTCATTCATTAATCTTGGCAAGTGGAGCTCTGTCTGTAGTGCTTTGTGAATTGTGATGCTTCAGTTGCAGGAACTGGTTTGAAGACAACTGGCTATGTGCTAATCTGAGTCTTATCTCCCATGCATGCCATTTGAATGCTAATACTCTGAAGAAGGGAGTGTAGGTAAATGTGTTGGTGTCTACAAATGTAGCAGAAGAAGGGCTCGATATTCAAAGTTGCCATCTGGTTATTCGGTTTGATCTGCCGAAAACTCCTTGCAGCTACATCCAATCTAGAGGTCGAGCTCGTTGCCTCATGTCCACCATCATCTATCTTATCGAGAGGTAACGATCATACAACCGATAGGTCTTAAGCACCTAGGTTGCTGTATATGAAACAACTTGTACATAATTTTTAATTTGGGTATATAGATTCCTGGTTCTCTTGCAAATTGCAATAGCATGTCGGTGAGGACAACGTGATCTTGTAAGATTAAATATGCCGTTAAGTGCACTCCGTCGTAATTACTCCCTGTTTTTCAGGGATAATAATGACCATGCCGCGCTTCTGCAGCAGTTCAAGTTGAGCGAGGATTGTATGAAAGAGCAAGTTCTGAGCAGGTTCGAAAGCGTTGAGGATGTGAGAGCACCCGAGAGCGCAATTATTGAGACTTTCCAGGTTGAAAGTACAGGGGCGTCGATCAGCACGCTTTGCAGTGTCTCTTTACTACATCATTACTGTGCTCGACTTGCTCATGATAGGTACCGTAACAGTTTTTTGAAATGAAATCCTTGCCCTTTTCTGTTACATACCTGGAGGGTTCCTTACCCATTTGACGCAGCGGTGTACTTGACATTCTGACCTTTTCCTTGCATGGCTCATTATTGATCCGATTTAGCTCAACATGTATTGCAGTTTTTACACTCCAATGCCTGAGTTTAGTTACACCACGGGCAGTTGGGGAGTGAAATGCACGGTCACTCTTCCTACCGACGCGTTAGTCCAAAGGGTGGAAGGGCGGCCCACTTCTCTTCCAGCTGATGCGAAACGCACTGCTTGCCTGCTTGCTTGCCAGCGCCTGTACGAGGCAGGGGCTCTGACTGATTTTCTGTTACTTAAGCCTGATGAGAACGAGCATCCTCCTGATTCAACTACTGCCGTAGGATCTGCATCACCTACAACCAAAGGTGATTTTTTTCTTGCACGGCTACCATCTGAACTTTTTCATTATTGGAATCTGTGTCCTTTCTGTTTGATGATGCTATGTCAGTATCCTGACGGAGTGCTGACTTTCTTGCAGAGAAAAGCCCATTACCATTGCATTCAACAATTGTTCCAGACGCTTTTAGTGGTACCTGGTTTTCGGATCTGGCCAACGTCCAGTTACATGCTTATGCGGTGACTTTCGTGGCCACTCCAAATGACCGGGCTTATGTAAATTTTGGATTGTTTTTAGAGGCAGATTTGGGACCAGAGGCGGGGACCATTGAAGTCGAACTCCAACTTGCCAACAGAAGACTTGTCAATGCCAAATGCACACCTTGCGGAACCTTACGTTTCGAACCTAATCAGGTGCCACTCATCAAGTGAGATCATATCAATGATGGAAGTTGCAGACTTACCCTTTTTCCTAATGTTAAAGAAAGAGTCATAATTCCACACTGCTCATGTTTGGGTGCAGCTACGGAATGCAAGATTGTTTCAGGAGCGTGTCTTCAGTGCTATTTTAGATCAAAACCCTGGTTCTAAAGCCGCTGGCGAATGGAGCCCGAGTCGCCTGTATCTTCTGCTTCCTCTGAAAGAGAATTCAAACGAGTCATCAGCACCGCCTATTGACTGGAACTGTGTCGAGAATTTGATAACGGATGTGGTTTATCACGAGGCTCCTCCAGAGATTCCTGGAAGCTCATTTGTCAGATTATGTGATGGATATGTTCCAATCCATCATGTCATGAATTCGGTTGTGCAAACTGTGCACAATTTGTGTATCTACAGCGCCCGGGAGTTGGTTCCCAATTTGACTGCAGAAAGTCCCATGGTCATGAAAGACCCCAGATACAGCTCATATTTTGACTATTACGACCGAAAGTAAGTTGGAATCAAGTTTTTTTTTGGTTTTCTTAGCAAGTGTTTGACAAGGGTGTCAATCTAATTCTCCAGGTTACTAAAAATTACTAAAGTCTGATGGTGTCAGCTGGTCTAAATTTTATGCTGCAGGCATAAAACAACATTGAAATTTCTTAATCAGCCAATGCTGAAGGCCAAACCCCTGATTCAAGTCCACAATCTTTTAACACAGCGCACCACAAGCGACCGCCCAGGTTCGTCGCTTTCCAACTTTAACCAGCTACAGATCTCTTCTGTTTGTTTTCTGTAGGACTTCACTTCATTGTTTCAATGATGGAACTTTCCTCCTGGTCTCCACAGCTGCGGAGGAACAGAAGGCCGAAGCATTAGTGGAGCTGCCACTTGAGCTGTGCAGGATAAGGGTGAAGGGACTGTCATGTGGCTTGACAAACGGAGTCTCTCTGCTTCCCTCCTTCATGCATCGTCTTGAAGGGCTTCTTCTGGCAATTCAGCTTCGCCAGAAGCTTCCAGAGTGCCACCCTGATGTTCCTGCAGATCTGGTAAGTGTTCTCATTCATTTACGTTTTTTTTGTGATTTCACTTCCTTTGTTTGGTTGAGTATGCACCTTCAGAGTGTGAACTGTGTTATTTTTGCTTGAAAGTATGCATGGGTCATTTTGAGCAGATACTGGAGGCAATCACGACAAGCAAGTGCCAAGAGAGTTTCAGTTTGGAAGGCTTAGAGCTACTAGGAGACGCGTTCCTAGAGGTTTCTGTCAGCGAGCGTCTTTTTCTTCTCCACAACCGAATGCAGGAAGGCAATCTTTCGAAGCTACGCACGTCTCTCATATGCAATACGAAGCTGGAGAAGCTTGGCAGAGAGCGTGGTCTTATGGTAAGTGGTAGCTATGAATGCTTGACAGAAAAAAAGAATGACTGAACTTGCTGTGGAAATGTTCATAGTTAGGACATAACCTAATGGGTTTCAAACTATGAGTTGGATTTGCTCGGATTCCTTAAATGTTCACATGTTGATCTATGACAAGGGCTACATACGAGATACCCAGTTCTCTCCAAACAACTGGCTTGCACCTGGGCGTGTTAATGAGGAAGCCATCGAAGCTGAAGATGTCCAAGTGCATCCGAGAAATAGACTCAAACGCACGCGGCTTGCTGGAACCGCGTTGCAAGGAAAGACAATTGCTGATGTTTTGGAGGCTCTGATTGGTAATAGAACCTGATTCACCTGGAGCTATTAAATAGATTGGAAGCTCTACTCCACCTAGAGTTGAAGATATTCCCTTCAACTCTAGGTTGCTTTGTTTTCTAATATTAGCCCTTGGGTGAGTTCTTTTTTCTGATGTAATCTATGCTTGTAGGTGCTCATTACATACACGGCGGTGGGAAAGCTGCACAAGCGATGATGGGATGGCTAGGGTGTGAGGTTGGGGTCGATCCTCGCGTGAGGGAAGAGGCCCGTACTCGCAGCCATGGGCAACTTGAGCTCCTGCCAGACAGCAAAGTTGCTAATTTGGAAGCATTGCTGAAGTACAAATTTCAGAACAGGGGATTGCTGGTGGAGGCCTTGACACATGCGTCGTGTCCGCAGAGGGGTGGTGATTGTTATCAGGTGAGCACTGTCGTATGAAGGAGCTTTGAGCCTGGTATGTCTGTCACCAGTTGCATTGACAATATGTTATGTGGATACAGAGATTGGAGTTTTTAGGAGATGCTGTGCTCGACTTCCTGATCACGCGGCACTTTTATGAGAATTCAGCAAAGGTCAAACGGGATCCTGGGCTGCTTACGGACTTGAGGTCTGCAGCAGTCAACAACGAATGCTTTGCACGAGTGGCGGTCCGGCATAATCTTCATATGTACCTCCTCCACAATTCTCGAGAACTGGCTGCTAGCGTCGAAGGGTATGTCAAGTTTGTGCATGATTCTACGGCTGAGGCCCAATGCCATGGCTGGAAAGGGGACGGGAGTTGTAAGGTCAGTGACTTCTTATAGACGTTCTTGACATTCGTTCCAACCAGTAACTTGGTGAAGTTCAATACATCTGAGGCAGCCAGGCTCGATTTTTGACTGCTGCTTTCTGAACACAGGTGTTGAGCGATTTGGTGGAGTCGTTGGCAGGAGCGGTGTTCCTAGATTCAAACTATGATTTGGGCACTGTGTGGAATGTGTTTAAGGAAATTTTACGTCCCTTGGTGACTCCAGAGACACTGAGGCTTGAGCCCATTCGTGAGCTCCGGGAGTTGTGCCAACATGAAAAGTTCGGTGAGCTTAAGTTCACCAAGGAACGTGGGGTCCAGGGGGACTTCCTCATGACCGTTACAGTCCTAGTTAAGAACGAGACAATCTCGGAAACTGCCCAAAAACTCGACAAGAAAAGTGCGAAGAAAGTCGCTGCCATTCGAGCTCTTGCAGCGTTAAAGGTAACAAATTGTTCCATCTTCTTTCACTTTCTACTTCCTATTCACTTTCTGTTTGAAGTTCTACTGATACTTGGGCATGTGTAGGAACGTGGGTATGAGCACTTCTCAAGGCGGTTGCTGGAGCGGACAGCATTGTATGCTCAAAAGTTCTCGGACCTGGTTGACGTTCCTGAAGAAGGGTGCCTTCTTCCGGCATCTGTTGAAGAGCCTGGTGCTGGCCTTAAAAATAAGGCTTCACGTCCGGCTGTGGGCACCTTTGCTTCCGTCGGCTCTACACCGGCTCCTTCCGAAAAGCAGACTCCTAACCCTGGTGAGTATATTTACTCGAAATCCACTTATATGTGATCACCATGGTTCAAATCTGCGATTAAGGATTTCTGAAACAGCTAGGCATTGCAAATGTGCAGATCCAAGCTCTAGTGGAGCAGCTGCTCAGAAACCTGTCAACAGATGCGTTCAGACTCAGAACTTTGCTTCGTGTATGACGTCACTCGTCCAAGAGCAACAGCCTGATGGAAAATTATGTGAGCTGGAGGAAACACTGAGAGCAGTCGCAGCACATGCCAACATTATAGGAAGTATTGGCACGCGTTCTCAAGGTCGAGCAGTGGAGCTCACGTCAACGTTTGATGAGTCTAAAATCCCTAAACTTGCAACTAAATCGCATACGGCAGCGCATGCAAGAAAACCAGAATCCAGTAACATACGCGAAGCTTCCCGTCCACATGAAGTTGTCCGGAACGCAGCTCCTGCGCAGACGCACTCGAAGGAAAATGAGAGCAATGACTTCGAAAAGCTTTGTCACGCATACAGGGCATCCTTGAACCCGAGCCAGAATTTTGCTTCTGACTATGGAAGACCCCAAGGCCAGCCGTTCGATGTTTCCATGAACCAGACGACTTCGACGAGGGCCACCACAACAGCAACAACAACAGCCGGCTTCATGGCACAGTGTAATGCCATGATATCTCTGTTACAAATTGCACCTTCTATTGAGATTCCGGTGCCGGTAGTGGAGCCTTCGGCAAGGACTTTTGATGTTTCCATGAGCCATACGAATTCGACGACGGCCACCACCACCACCACAACAGCGGCTGCAGCAACAACAACAACCGGCTTCATGGTTCAGTATAATGCCATCATGTCAATGTCCGAGGTCGCACCAACTCTTGAGATTCCGGCCACGCCGTTTGTGGAGCCAAGTTCGGCGACTTCAGAGCCTGAGGGTCTGCTGAATTATGATTCTGGTCCTCTTGCTCAAAGAAACTATGCAGCAACTGATCATGGTGTTGAACTATTAAACCGGGGACCGTCAGGAACCATCGCGTCCGTCTTCAGCTCGTCTGGTACCGACGGCTACGATGCAAATCGCCACCTGTGCAGCGACAATCGAAGTTCGGATCATCTGTGCGCCAGCTCAGATGCCAGCCCGATGGAAGTCTTGGGAGTTTCGAGCGCCAATCAACTTGATGCTTCCGCTCAAGAGCTAAATGCATCTAGAGCCGCCGTGATGTCTGCAGCCGTACCCTTGAGCGCCCCTCGTCCTCATCAGCAAGTCACGAATTCTCGCGGACATGCTTCAGGACAGGCTCAGCAACCACCAGCACCAGGTTCAAGCACCCTTCTTCCCATCAGCCGAGTCAGTACTTGTAGAGTTGATTAGACACTAATTATGTCGACGTGATATATGGTCTACTTATAAGTCAGGTTTGTGTTAGTGTTCTCGTATTCGGTTGATTAGTAACCGTCCTATTTTGCTGACTCAGTGGGTGCTAATTTATGCGGTGATCACTCATTTGCAGGTGCAGAGGTTCGCTGGCAGAAAGGGGAGGCACGGTCCGTGCTGAATGTCATCTGCATGAAGCATCGGTGGCAAGATCCATTGTACTCGTTGGACTGGAAAGGAGGGGTCAGTCATGCTCCCTTGTAAGTACTCAACATGAATCATGCATGTCTGGCATCATTTGAGTATTAGCTAACCGCTCTGGATCAATTATTGGAAGTTCGTGCAGTTGTTTCGTATGTAGATTGATGTTTGTTGCTGCCATACCTGCCTGCGTGTGTGCCAGATTTATATATAGGGTCCAGACCACCATTTCATTGGGAGGTCAGGCCTTCGAGATCGATGTGGAGGGAGAAGTCGAAAAAGACGTGAAAGGAGCCAAAGACTCTGCCGCTGCCCGCTTATTGGCGTGGTTTCAAGAGCATGGGATACCACTCGGACGTTGAGCCACAGTCTTCTTGCACAGTACCTTGCCACTACACACGGTTGTGATACTAAAGCCTGCCCGCCTCCAAATCCAGCTATATGGAGTTTAGTGAGATCTGTTTCTTCCTAAACAGTGACCCTTGGTTTGCAATTGGGTAAGCAGCAGGAGGTATCGGAATGGTGGAAACCCAGCTTGAGCTGATCCATGGAACAGGCTGGACACCTGGAGAGGAATCTCCACCCAAACTGACCTTGAAATTTTTTCATCCAACTCTGTAGTTGTACTATTGCTGAGGATGATCACCAAGCTTGTGACAAATTCTCGTCAAACTGGGTAGATATATCTAGAGCAACCTACACAATGAGCAGCTTACCCTACTTACTAGGCAGCGGGAAAATCTTGCAAATATAGGGTCATATGCACGTGTCCGGACGTGTACGCATTATGTAATGTATTGATTCAACTTATCAGATGTACTATATCAAACGAAGGAAAGCACCAACTTCGGTAGAAACCACTGTCGCCTGTAGCATTGGAAGCACCTAAAATGCCCAATCCAGTAAACCAATCCTTATAAGCAACTGGCCCAGCTCTAGGTGTACATGCAAACAGATAAAAGTAAGCATATAAGCTTCTCACCCCGTCTTCACTTCTGGGCAAGGTTTCGAGACGAGTTTCACTAGGCTGCAAAATCTGCTTCGTACTCATTGCTGAAGGCATAAAAATACACAAGGCGGAACACCGACGCAGAGCGAGCCTGTAGCATCCTCCTAAGCAGAAAGCTATCAATAATATACACGAGCAACGGCTCATCGCCATTCGTCAAGAAGAATTATATCACCACTTGAGCGTAATCTGATCCATCGCTCCCCACACGCAGGCTCACAAGCATGCATTAACAGCCAGATTATGCCAGTAGATGGTCCCATTTCTGACCTTGTCCAGACTCGCCCAGTGGACAATATCTCGTCAATGTGACGAACCAATAAGAGAAATCCGTCTCTACTGCGTTCAGAATCTTTCAAAGCTTGAGCCGCCAAACGTGGGCGTCAGTAATCTGAAGAGGCCGTCGGGGTTGTCGGTGTGCACCCAGTGGCCCGCATCCTCCAGCACATGCATCTGCACTCCCGCGCCCTCACTGGACGCGACCTGCTCCGCCAAGTGGATCCTCTGCACGTCCTCATGCGCCCACCGGTGCAGGCTTCTCTCGGCTCTCAAGAAATCTATGTGCACCCCCTCCGGCACATTGTCCACTAACGACCTACAGGTCCCATGCACACCAGTTGCACACGGAGTTAGACGTACGGCCCAGGCTCTATAAAAGCCAGTTGCACACGGAGTTATTGACGCTGGTCAGAAGGGACAATAAAGGAGTCACATTCTTCTGTCGGGATGAGGATGCAAGGATTAGTGAAGAGTGCTCTACCACAGATTTGTGTCTTCGTAGGATTTGTACATGTCAGCGATGCCCTCCAAGTCGAACACCCATTTGTATCCTGAGCCGGCGTCCCCTAGAACCTCTCCTGTGGTAGCTTTCAAGCTGGTTGTCATCCACTGCAGATCACCAGATACTTGGTTAATGATAAAGTGTAGACATAACTGGATCTACAAAAGAGGATTCATCGTCAAGGAAAAGGCTGCAAAGCTCTTGATGGATTACCTGGGCAACACCCGCAGAGAATCCTTTGTGAGTGAGGGCATCGATCAAAGCTCGTCTTGAGGGAAGCTGAACAGTGCAAGCAGCAGAAAAAAAGATGAGGTTGGAGCCAGAAGAGTACGTCAATGATTCGAGACACTTCAAACTACTGCTTGCAACGCCGAAGGACTTTACACGAATGTGATCTTTCGTCTGTCCATGTGAGGATTTATTACCGAGGAAGGCATTTGACGAAGAGTGGCAATGAGCTCCCCGGGATGATCTTCCCCATCTCCGCCAGACCGAACTTTACCAGGCGTGGCATCCAACACCCAGACCTGCGCCATGAAGCACGTTCAGAACATGACAAACCCGACGACATCCTGCAAATTTTACCTATCATAAGAGGCATCCGTGTCAACTGGAGTACTTGATCAGACTTGAAATTTCTCAAAATATTGGAAACGGGAAGCATGGAACATACTCGTAGAGGGCGTGCCAGAGGTTTGGCTGCTTGATCCACCATGCTCATAGCCACTGCGTAGATTTGAAATTTTATTTGAAAAAACATACGACCATTTAAAGATATCACCATCACATATTCTGCACAAATACAACGACTTCCAAGTGCACTCCTATATTGATTCAGAGATACGGAAAAGCATACTCTGAGATAACATAATAATGAGAACGCACCTTTCCCTCCGAAACTATGTCCTATTAAAACGCGAGGGGTGAGCCTCAATTGCCCCATCTGAAATAAACACATCATGAAGGCATGGTCAACAAAAATCACTCCCAATATGCTCAAAACGATCAAATGGACGAGACTGCCAGGAGCAAAAAAGCTTCCAATGCTTGTGGCACATACCAGCTGCAGGACGTCACGGGCAGCAGACATCACAGAATGAGGTCCACGCTTCATCAGAGAGGCTGATTCACCATGACATCGAAGATCCACCAACAGAAACTGCACAAGCACAACGTAAACGTCTCACATGTTTGCCCTCACTTCTTCAAGAAGCCGGTCCCTCTAAAACGTTCAAGTAGACACATGAATTCTTCCAGACTCTATCAGACCTCGCCAAATCACTTTTGACTGCCAGGAGAGAGGTTAATTGCAGCCAAATCCTCAGTGCAGGTATCTATCACTCACTTGCCAGGTCGGAAACGCTTGAGCAAGCCTCTTGGCAAACGATACTGCGCATTGCCATCCCAATATCAAGTTGTCAATTAGCAACCCATTTCAAAACCGCTAAAAAACAAACTTGGACTATACCACCTAACAGTGCGACATTCTTCCAAAACAGAAATGGCTGTAGGCAGAACATAAACATAACGTTGCAGAGGTAGGCAACAAGAAGAAGTTACCCCAATTACGACGTCCGCCCAAAATACCGTGCAGAAGAACAGCAGTTGGTGGTTCCGGTGCTGCACGGTCTCGCACCTCACTCCACCGTGCCTGATTCCAACATTCTCAAACAATCTTACTTGCCTAGTGATAGCCAAATTTTGGTGCTATTTCTTCAGCCAAACTATCTTACTTCAAGTCCAATTTCCCAAGACAAGAAACCATGAGATAAGATGCGAGGAGCAATACGTACCAAGGCACCTTGAACAAGCTCATAGGCCTGCAGAGACATCCACCCGACAGAAACCTCAGTCAAAGATAAAGCAGTGTCGTTCAGATACTCAAGTAATTAATAACTTGTAAGGCAAAGATACCTAGAATTTTGACCTCTTTGATGTTTCAAATAAGTAATATCAGCCCGAAAGCATTTTAAATATCTAATCGGCTCTCGTAGAGTAATGAGGCGCCTAAGATCCACGGTTCAACATGAGACCTCTCAAAGGGGCTAAGTTCTAACTTGAGTTTAGAAACCATCAAGCTCGTCCATTCTAGTTGAGAGACCACCGACCTCTTCTTTTGATCTAATAGCTATCAAGCCTGTACAAATAGTAGTATTATAAACTTGGTATAATCACACACATACTTGCTCATACATCAATGTGTGTATCACGAGGAGAGCATCACGATTCTTCAACTCACCAGTGCCTTGTTCGACTTATCGGCTGGTGGAGCTCTGGTGGCAAGCGGCCTCTCCTCCGTCAACGTCGCCTGCACTGACGTGCTCCCCCTCCTGAGAAGCCCTGCCGCCTCGGGTGACGACCATGCGCAGCCCAGGAACTCACTCTACAAGATGCCAGACCCAATCAGCACCAACCATCTCCCACACCAAAACAGTGCGATTCCATCTCTCCCTCAATGACCAAGTGGGCAATGTGAGGTCTCACCTCAGGGCGGGCGCGCAGCAGGAAGGCGTCGCCGAGGCGCGCAGAGAAGGACGCGACGTGCGACGAGGTGCGCGCGTGCATGAGCATCATCGCCTTGGCCATGGCGGCGCGCCCGTGACGGGTGAAACGCAAGCAGGCAGTCAGGCGAGAGGATGTGACGAGAGGACGAGAAACCTCATCAGCTACCTTACCTCAAAGGAAATACAGGATGCGAATTCAAAGGCGGTGCCTTGAGGCTGCGACGAAGGTGGGTGGTGAAGGTGGTGGTTGGCGATGGTGCCTGGATCGAGGACTCCACCGCGCCAGTGTCGCACCACTCACTGCCGGCTCGTCCCAAGGCCCCAGAGGCGGATTCAGTGGGAACGACCACCACAACGACAACAGTTCCGGCGGTCTGGACTGAAAGTGCAATGTTGTGCACAGGGTGGGCGGCGCCGGTCGATTCCGACACGGGCTTGACGGATGATGGGCGCGGCGTTGCGCATTGGCTGGGCAGCTGGGTGTTTCTGGTGGCGTGGGTTTCTCATCGTCCTCGCGTTGGGTGCGTGGCTGTGCCTGGCCTGGGTCGCCATTGGTTCCTCCGCGCTCCGCCCTCCGCTCCCCCTCGATATTATCACCGCCTCCGGATGCGCGACCGGTGGCCATTTCGCTTTCCCAACGTCCCCCGACGCCTTCCCCACCAACCAACGTTTTATGAAAAAACTTTTTCATTTTTGGACACCTCAAGACTTTGTTCTTCTTCTAATCCTACAAATCTAAGGTAAGCCCCCCTGAAACCGACAAGTTAAGGAATGTGCATATATGGAGAGAGGAGATAATTATACTACTATTTTTCAGTGATAGCCAATAGAATTACAGTTTCAACCCAAGTGATTTCATATTTTTTTGATGAAAACTGAATTAGTTATGAATTTTCAAAGTGTACAGCCATGTTTAGTGGGTGGCCAGCAGTAGGTACCCCCCATAACCAACGACCAAAAGTAAGGGTCTTGACTAATAGCAAACCTCCATTTGGAACTCAACGCACCCATGTAATGGGATGGAAGAGGATTGGATATACCCCAATTTTATAGGTGTTGACTATGGATTTTTGTTGGTTATGAGGAGGCTTACCTTATATCTATATCTATTTATAGAATATATATATATGCTATAAATAGATAAGATGGACGCTTTAAATTTTAGTGTTCATATCTCACAAATGACATGTGGATGCTAGAGAAATAGAGTAATCCCAACATATCCATATAGTAGCATTTTATTGAAGTGTTTTTTTCAACTACTAGTACGGCAATTCCGGATGAAACAATAGCACGGCAATTCCGGATGAAACAATTGTCGATGCAATATGATTTTACACACACACCGTCTTCACGATGAGATTCTCCAAGTACGTCGTTCTCGTACCACCTCGTCCATCAAGGAAGTAAATCTTGTGGGAGATGTCAAGGATGCTCTACTTTATGGAGACAGTGGAGGTAGAATAATTAACTCCTAGTTGTCCTTGACTATTTCTCATAAAAACAATTCAAAGTTGCTCTTTGTAGTGCTAAGAGTGAAAAGGAAAAACAAAGACATTATTTCCATCTCCAATCATAATATCTCAATCTATATTTGTATATCCACAAGCTCATAGAGTTTCATTCATTGCACAAATTGAATGATTACAGTCTTTACAACTTAAAATTTAAAAGGTGCCACTATATTCTAGGTCTAAGGTGTCGTATTTGAATATAATAAGGTTTAGATATTGAAATGACCTCCAAATGAAAGATGTTAGTTGAAGAATCTCCAATCCAAAGGTGTACTAAGTCTTATTGAACTTCAATACATTTTCTATATTCTATTTAGTAAAATGTACATAAATTTTTGATTGACGTATAAGAGTTAAGGTGAAGAGAAAGCTTTTCTTCTTCCCTCAATTTGAAGAAATAAGAGACTTTGACTTCACTTATAGTTAAACGTTTAAATTACAAAAATTTAAGTTTTATTCCATTATGATTTTTGTGATGTTAGCTTTTTGTACACCAATCTTTAGGGGTATTGAGAAGTAAACCATTTTTTTAAAAATAAAGCAATGAAGAGAGGTTCAAAATTCACCAAACCACAATGTTTTAACTTTTAATAAATTCATTCTTGTGTAAATTGAAAATCAAAGGTTCATGCTACTTCTTGAAGCAAAGAATCAAATGATAAATACATTGAAATTTCTAATCTTTAGGAGGAAATAAAATATCTTCTTTCACCTCAATGTTGAAAATGGTGGAAAAACTTTGACATTTTCTTGGAGTTATAGTTTTACAATATGGAAGGTTTTTTTATTACAATTTTTTTAAATATTATTAATCACTTGTCTTAAAAATCTCACAATTAATGAAGGGTCGTAGCAAAAATATTCGAAGATGCCCGACATGCCAACCCTCGGAGTTTCTTTAAGACGGCAAATTTTTTCCGAAGGTCCAATGAGGATAAAATTATATTTCCATGTAGCTCTTGTCTTCTTGCATCTTTATATTGTTTTTAAGCATTGAAAATATTAATTGCAACCATGAAAACATGCCCAACATTTGCAAAAGCCCACCTTGAGATTATTGGTCTTTAAGGAGCTAAATGATGATTTGTGTGACAACTACTACTGGAATTGAGGGGTCTAAGATTCTAAGCAATGTCATAATCCAACCCCTTGGTGTTGCTAAATGTAAAATTTTTTAATAAAAGAAACTTTAGCAACACTAGGGGTCTGCTTATGACGTTGCATAGACCCCTTAATTTTAGTACACTAAACATTGCATTTAGTGTATTGCACACTAAATACTAATCCATACACTAAATGTACAAATAGCAATTAGTGCAGTGTCATAAAAATACACTAAATGTGAAACACTACACTATATGTGAATTTCAAAAAAGATTGGGAACTACTTGTGCACATTTAGTGTGTGAACAGTTGTCCGCCATGTATGAAAATCAACAATCTTTGGAAGAGCAAAATTCACTCAAAAACTGTCCGAATTGGGCATATGAGATGTTTTCTGACATCTACAGAAAATTTAGATGCCAAAAAACACCTCATATGCCCAATTTGGACAAATTATGGGTAAGAAATGGCCATTCAAAATTTCTCGTTAAGTAGAAGAAAAGCTGCGGGAAAATGAATGCAAGAGTAATGTTGGGAGTGTAAATAGAGTTGGGAATGAGAAGAAGTCAACAAGGAGAATAATTCCATGACGGCCGGGAGGAAATGTGAAGAAGTCAAGGGAATGTGATTAATTGGGGGTATCATTAATGACATTGGCGCCTAACACTAACTGTGAACTTATTCACAAATAATGTAGTAGGGTAAGTACACTATTTGTGTCCATACACTAAATGCGATCTTTAGTGTAGTGATGTTAACATCCTAGTCAAAAGCATAAACTGAAGGTAATGTCCAATGTTCAATAAGCCCCATGCGTATCGAGGTTGTAAATATTTGAGCATGTTCGTGTATATTCGAGCATATATGTAGGCATTTTTAACCAGACATACTATGCGTCATAGGACTACCACATAAAGACCCCATTGGACCAAATAAATACAAACCTTGCAATCCAATTTATCGAATTCAAATATTATAATGATAGATTTTACCTGGAGGCAATTGAAAACAAAATTAATAAATACAAGCCACTAATTAATGACATTGGAGCCCTCGAATGGAAAGTTGACCCCCTTAATGTCATCATTGCTGGAGCTAAAGCAACTGTAGAGTTGGCAATTGCACTTCTTTGAGGCACGTAGTAGTGAAGGAAAGTACTTGGTAACCTTCATTGTTTTCTCTTAAAAATGCATAGAAATTAAGATTTTTTCTATTGTTAGAAAAGCCACAATAAACCTATTCACCGCTAGGATTTTAGATCCAAAAATTATTTCCGTATTTTTAAAAAAATGCTTTCCTGAAAAAAGGGCCACTATCTTTACCTCCAGTCATTGCAGGTCCATTTTTCTTATTGTAAATACCTCCATTACTTCAGATTTTTGGCGTGCGATGACTTAACACTGGGTAGAATATAGATCCATTGAGTTTATGCAATATGTAATAGAAAACTATGCCATTATCTTGAGTCAAAGCACGTTGTACTTGTGCTGGCACAATAGAGAAAAACAATTTGGCACTCTTTAAATACATATACCTTTCAATCTGTACGGTCAAAGTTTACAAAACTTTTAGGGTGTCTTCTTGTAGTTGTTATCTTGAAGATTCAACGATTAAACTTAGTAAAACTTTGTTTGAATAAGTCTAATAATGTCTCATCTTAAAGTGGAAGTTTTGGAGTGGTTTTGATGAATCACAAGGCCGAGTCCTTTAGGGGTTAATCCAATTAAAAAGACATTCAAAAAAATAAACAACATTGCTATCCAACATGCCATGTCCATACTTCTACACAAATGAAAACTTGAAAATATTCAACCTCTCCCAGAATTATACCCCAAAATACAGCTGAGAACGTACATACAAACCTATACATATCATCACTTGGAATTGAGCCATGTGGCTTTGATTAGTCCTTGGTTCCTAGTTCATGGTTACTACTACACCGTTCCCTAAATATAGTGTAGACTAGACTATTTGAAATTTCCTACAGTAATTTCATTAAACGCAAATTAAAGTGGTCCACTTGAATTTTCCATCCACATCAAATCATGTCCATTAGAAATAGTGTGGCTTGTTTCAAAATAAAAGACACGGGAGTTGATGTGGATGAGTTTTTACAAGTTGTACTCAAAACCAAAATTAGAATATAATAACATATTATAATAATATAATAATATAATAACATAATAAAATAATAAAACATAATAACAATATTTTATAACATAAGAATATTAACATAATATTATAATGTAATATAACCTAATATAATATTAACATAAGAATATAACATAATATTATAATAATAACATAATAACATAATATTATAATATTAATACTATATACAATAATAACATATATAATAATATCATATTAATATTATATAATTACCAAAATTGATGTGGTCCACCTCAATTTTCATCCACATTACCTATACCTCCACACTATATTCAATGAACGGTGTAGTTATACAGTGACCACCTCAAGAGGGGGGTCCAGTAGTTCCATACTACTAAACCTATGTTCAGTGGACATGGATTTAGTGGTGAAACGAGCAGACACTGCATTCATTCCGGCCCCAAAAGTACCGGAGTTCTTCTTCTTTCAGGCAGTTCCATAGAAAATAATTAGAAATTGACGAATATTCTAAGAACATTGCGATGAACTCATGGGCTGTCTGTCCATCTCACATTTTTGTCGAATGCTACAAAAAAAGTGGTGATCGCTATAAAATGATGCACATGCTAGCACTCCTGATCGAAGTCTAGGGCCGCATCTTGCACGTCTGCTGCTGCATGGGATCAGATAACATCTTGTGGAATCAACATCTGCTGCGACCCGGGTTGAGCATAGTGCAAGCAGTTATAATCAACTGAAGTGTCCACTTCTAATGATATAGTGTACTCTCGATCAACTGTGGGCGCAGACATGTTGAATCTGATCAACTTGGGGATGCGCTTGGTAGCCGTTGGTTGATCGGTCTCAATCTACACAAGAGGTGCCCTCAGGATCCGTATCAGATGCTCAGACGTCTGCAGGTTGGAGCGGGTCAAGACATTTGGTTGCGAGAGCGACGTTGCATGTGGGAGTAGGCCAGACAGAAGCGTGTCTTCCAGCTCACCGTAACAAAAGTGAAATATATTTACGGTATGCATGATATCATTCAGCCCAATGAGCTGATATCGATGTGATACTCGGGTGATACTGGTATATTACCCTTGGAAGTATTTGGGTTATACTGAGAGAGCAACGTTGTTAACTTGGGAGGGGTGCCTAGCTTTGCAGGCTATGGACGCTCCTCCACTTATGCTTCCTCCATTCAGATTATTACCACCGCTTTGAGAGGCACTCAGTCGAAGGAGAGAGCGACGCGTTTTGGGAAGTTCATGCCTGGCAAGCAGGTAACTCTGGTATGTGTTTGACGGATCACAGTATGGGTGGTTGCTTCTTCGGAAGCCACATGTATAGTTGTTGCGGACTGGTTCTTTCTTGTGTTAGACGCCTGAACCTACGTACATGAGGTAGAACGGGTCTTAAAGCTAGAAGCCGCACGCTGTAAGTTTAGCAGCTTCTTGATAAGATCGATCCTGGATCATGAGCATGGTTCGACATCGGTAGATCTTTTGGAGACTCTCTGAAGGCACAATGTGCTTGTATATTGACATGATATATTGGTGTGACCGTTTTCCAGGCGATCGAGGGAGGTGACGCTGCAACTTGATCAATCAAATCGGAAGGATTTGTCATGTCGCTACGTCGAAGGCGTGGAAACGTCTTTGCAGGCTCCAGTGCCGATATCGATGATCAAGTACCGAACAACAACAGTACTGCTTCAAGCTACCCCGGCACCCGATCCGAAACCAGTGCTGCACTAGATATGAATCTAGACGACGCTTCCGATGATCCGCCCTACGAACCGACCGCAGGTGAGACCCGTGAACTTCAGTCCCATGAATTGCCCGTTTCCACCTCTGTTTGACCTAACTATGGCCCTGCAGGTGAGGAGGACCTGGAGTCCCGCGTCCACGAAGACGACCCGCCTCGCTCACCACGTCGGAGTAAGCGACTGAGGCCTTTCTACGCCTCGACGCCCGAAACAGTACTCCGAGAGCGTCTGACGCTGATCGAGATCTCTTCGGATTCCCCATCCTCAGTAGATTCCGAAGATGAAAAAGAAGAAGAAGAAGAAGAATCAGAAGGGCGTGGAATGAGCAACCAGTCTTCCAAATTCGCGGGTGATAACTTTCCAGCTGTGTCGACCACCTTCGCACCAGTAAACATCGCTCACGAATCGGCATCTGTGTCTGCGTCGGTGAACTCGAGGTCGACGCCGAGGGCGGCTCATCGGCGGAAGCAGAACCGCCCTTTTCGGTGTCCTGTAATGTGAGGTCATTTATTAGACTAACCACTGAATATAGTGTGGATTCTTCATTGATGTGGGTCACCCACACTAATTTCCATGAAAGCATGTGCATGCCAAGTTCTGATTGGGTATTTGTTCTCAAGCAAGTGTGTGTCAGTCAACAATTGCGTGTAAGTTTCCAATTAGTGTAGGAAATTTCAAATAGTCCAGTTTACACTATATTCAACGGACAATGTAGACTGTTGTTGTAACCCTACACGTTGATCAGTTTTGGAACATTCAAGCGGTTTGTCTAGGTGATACCTATGTAGTGCCAAAGTGATACCAAGTAGTGCCAAGGTGATACCCATGTAGTGCCAAGGTGATATCCATGTAGTGCCAAGGTGATACCCATGTAGTGCCAAGGTGATATCCATGTAGTGCCAAGGTGATACCCATGTAGTGCTAAGGTGGTATCCATTGTGTCCGAATTACCACTGCGATTTGGAAAATGGAAAATTCAGTGGGGAGGGGTGGAACCAATTGATGCATACGGTTTTAGAAAACCAGGTGGTTTCTTCAATTGAAAAGAGAAAGAGGTATTTTAGTGCATTTTGAAATGCATTTTTGGGACATTGTATAAAAAGTTATGATTTTTTTTCCATAATCTCTTAGAATTTATTGGTGAGAGATAGAGCAATCTAGTAATTTTTTAGAATGTGCTTATTGGGCATTGTACAATGGAGTGACGCTAAAAATGGCGTTTTTGTAGATTCCCTAGGGAAAGTAATTTCATTGTTGTCAACTTTGACACCATCTTGAGGGCTGAAAATTTGTTAATTTACATGAAATTTCTGACACAAGATTATCTTAACTATGTTGAAAATATGTATGCCAAGTTTCAAGAGCTCAGGATGAATACAAAAAAAGATATTCAAAATCTATCATCATATGTAGCTATAAGAAAAGTTTCACATCTACCAACTTTGACACCCTCTCAAGGATTGAATTTTTTTTTTTGCCCATGAAATTATTGGCATGCAACCACCTCTATGTTAATTACGTGTGCACCAGATTATAAGGCCAAAATATCTAGAGAAAAAAAGATTTATGAAATCTACGAACATGTGTAGTTGTGAGAAACAATCCGGAAAACCATTTCATTACTGCCAACTTTGGCACCCTCTCTAGGGCTGAATTTTTGCAATTTACCATTAAATTTTTGGCACAAGGTCATCTCTATGTTGTTAACACGTGTGCCAAATTTCAAGGCCAAATGATGAATACAAAAAAAATATTCAAAATCTACCATTATGTGTAACTATGAGAAACAATTTTCAATATCTTTTTTTTATTCATCTTCTGGCTTCTAAATTTGGTACACATATTTTGAAGATAGAGGTGATCTTGTGGCAAAAAATTTAAGGAAATTAAAATAATAAACCAGCCCTAGGGAGGGTGACAAAGTTGGCATTAAGGAATGGCTCACAACTATACATGTTGGTAGATTTAAGTATCTTTTTTTATGTATATCTTTGGCCTCAGAATTTGGCACATATGTTATCAACATAGAGGTGACTTTGTGCCAAAAGTTTCATGGTTAAATAACAAATTTTCAATCCTCGTTAGGGTGTCAAAGTTGGCAGAAGTGAAATTTCAAAATGCAAAAATGCCATTTTAAGCGTCACCCCACTGTACATTGAGAAGAATACTAAGAATTTTATGTCTAATTAGATTTCATTAAATGCAAGAGAAAAACATGATTTGATTTTACTTAGAAATGTAATTTTTGAACAATAAATAAAAGAATAAATAAAAGTTTTGAATTATATTTTGGAAGGAAAGAGTATTATTATGTCGTACTTTATGATGCAATTTAAGGACATTGCCTGAGTAAGTTTAATGTTTCATTTAATCCTTTTATTTTGTTAACAATAAAAAGAGGATTCTAATTTAAAGTATTTTTTTGGACATTATTTAAAATGTTTCATAATATTTTTATTAGGTTGAACAAACTACTTTGAAATTCTCAACCTGGTAGTTTGTTGCATAGTCTATCATTCATCATGCAACATGTACCTTAACATTTAGTAATTAGATATCTATCCTCTTCAATTTTCACTTTTGTGCATTTAGTGAAGCATTTAGTACTTCTTCAGTGCCTTTTGTGGACATAATATTCACTGGTTGAATGGTGAATATTAATAAACTATTCGGACAAAGATTCACTTTCTACTGTATTCCTTTACTGAAATTTACTGATATTTAGAATAAACACAAGGGATACATGAACGTGGAGGGAAGTGATTTGCACTATTGCACTTAGACAATTTATTAATTCAAATATGGCTATAGTCTATTTTCCCCCTTTTCCAGTTTATTCTGTGACCATTTTCATGTGAATACATGTAAACCCACTTTTAAGTTCTGAAGGTTATGCATGTTTAAATTTTTTAAATAGTGTCCCATGGCCGTCTTCATATTGCTCTTTCATATATAATTTTTGTACTAAATGATTTCATTCTTTAATGTAAGAACATGTTTTTTTTGGAAATAATAACAATTGAATGTACTTATTTTGAAATTGTGTTTCATTTAGCATACACAAGCCTTCGTTAGACTCAGTGGATAGTATTATTTTTCACATAGGAATTTTTTCATATATTGATATAATTAGTTCATTGTTCAGTATTGATTAAGAAGTCGCATTATTTTTACAAAAATTGAATAAATTAGAACACATATCATTTGTATTTCGAGTGGCACTATCTTGGGAGCTAGCGACGCTATCTTGTGAGCGGTGAGCGGCAAGCGGCGAGCGGCGAGCGTACAAAACTCTGAAAATTGGAAAAAAATCACATTTTTTTTTAAATGTGAAATTTTTGGCAATTTGGAGCATTTTGGAGCATTTTTCTTTTCTAATTGCTAAATTAAGTAAATACCCTATAACCGTGGTCACTTGTGGAACAATTTTTTTGGACTATTAGGCCTTCTTCTCTTCTCGTGCTTTGGTTATAACGTACATCTAATATCTTTAAATTTAGAATGATCACATTCAAATCTTGTACATCAGGTTTAAACTTTTTGTTTGGACACGACAAAATATATTATTTATAAATATCCACTAATTTGGACACAAGGTATACTGCAGGGTATCACATAGGTATCAAATGGGTATTGCCTAGGTTTATAACGGGTATCACATAGGCATTACTTGGGTATCATCCATGTATTACAAGATCATCACATGGGCAGTAAATGGGATCACTTACATAAATCCAAAGGGATTTTTGGAAAAGGTTGATAGTCTCCACTTTGAATTCAACTAGTTCAAAACTCTCCATTGCGTACGGTAGTATATGTGAAGTACGCCAATTAACAAATCATAACAAACTCAGTAAGTACATGAACTAAATTCACGTCCACGTCTACGACTCTGCAACTCTACATCTGAGCAATCTAAGATTGTAGACCTTTTTGATAAATACGACATCATTGCCTTTCTCACTGTTGTTTGGCAATATTTGCAAGCTCTAGAATCCGCATGACTTCGTTGAAGCTGTAGCTTGGAGCATGTATGAATAAGTCCTCTTTGTAATCCATTTTACAAAGGTAACGTAAGATGTAATAGACATGCTTGTAGTACTTCCATTGTCCCTTCTTTCCCAACGACTCCAATTGCATCTTCAAAAAATCAGGTCATGAACACCCCGGAAGGTCCGTGAAGGTAATGCAATAAGACTTGTCCTTTTCTGTATGAAGAGTGATAATGCATCCCCATCCGAGATACGGTATGGCATAGAGGTTGGAGACGTAACAATTATTCATAAGAGCGGCGTTTGACCACTTGTTGCGTTGCTCAGTTGTTGGAACATCTGTTGTTCTACGAATCGCATAGCCATTTCGAAAGGTGTGGTAAGAATTCGGGTTCACTGGAATAGGGAAGTGCGACCGCGGAAGGGCATGTCCATAGACACTTGGAATTGTCTTCGTGGTGAAAGAACTCCACGCTGCTGCAATTGGAAACCTGCTTCTTCCAACGCTAGTACCTCTTGCACTGTTAAATTAGTGCCAAGCTTCATAGGCCAAGTCATTGGAATTGCTAGCCAATCAACCACAAACGGTTTTTTCGACCCCTTCACACAACGACTAATGTCATCAGGACAAAACCAGAATTCAGCTGAGACATTCCGTGGTGATCTGTAATCTTTCTTCATACCGGCATATGTGGGGGCTGGAGTCCCATGACTGCCACGCCCAATCTTAGTGTTGCACTGCTCACCTGTGTGAGCTTGCAAGGCTTCGCATTTTTGAGCAGACTTTTTTGAGAGGCAGGCAACATGCCACTTCGATGGATCACAATCTGCTCCAAAACAAATGTTGTATGCTAGACTCCAAAGTCTTGTCTGGTGAAGGCTTCTTCAATACGCGCTTGAGTCATCCTTCGGCCATCACGAGGGATAGAGTAATTTACCGTATCAGATCTGTGGGAATCATGGGCAGACCCAGGTGGCATGTCAAGCTTGCGCTTGGTGGGCCAAAAAATTCCTGCTCCGTCTAAGCCGTCCGTCCTGGTTAGTAGATCCTCAGCCCCACTAAAGTTCCTAATAGCCTCAATAATGAATTTAGGATCACCTGAACGCTGCGCAGACCGCAAACGAAGCGTACCTTTGTCCGGGCCTTTACCAGATGTGCCACCCTTCAACCATGTCCGATACATGGTGATCTGCATGAAAGCACGAATGAGGTCGTCCACGGTTGCTGCGTACAAACATGTCATTGTATTTCCAGATTGTTGCAGCCACCGGTTGTGGACTGTTTCCGCAAGGTTGCAGGAAGGCATGTCGGCTCTCTTGTCAAGCGTGAGATCCTGAGAAGGTACAATAAATGTCACAAAAATGTTTAGAAGTCTCACTTATATTGAACATGGGAGTTTTTAAAAGTAATGGGTGAAAAGGGCTTACAAGTTGCATAGCACCGCCCCATTGTCGATATCGAAAGTGCCAGAACGCCATCCAATCCTCTAGAGCACGACGGCCAGTTTCGGTTGTGGCACCGGAAGACATCCACTATGCACGAATTACGTTGTACTGCGCTTCAGCCTCCTCTTGAGTCTTTGCGTTCTTCCAGACTTTGCAAAGGGCGATGTGTTGCTCTCTAAAGCTGGGTAGAATGCTTTTGGTGGTGGCTCGCTGAAGACATTCGGTCCAATGAAATAAGCAAGTTCATTTTTTGTTATTCATAGGCTTCTCCTTGTCGCCGGAGCCATAAACTCGCCGGACGGCGTGCCAATTTGCTCTAGCGCTATCTGCCATAAAGCCTTTGAAGTTTGTCTCATGTAGGCCGTGGTTCTTTATTGTGCGATTTAAATTCTCCCAAAATAGTTGCTAGGCTTCAGCGTCCTCCGATTGCATGTCGCACATGGCGATTGTCATGACTCTACAATATTTACTGTCATAGACATGGCATGCCATGGTAGTCCAATCCTTCACTTGCTTTACATGATCAAACATCAACCAACAATCTTGGAGATCCCCCCCGGCTTGCATACGCTTTACAAGGTCGACACCACTACCTAGACGATCAACAGACATCTTAAAAACAAAAACTTTACCTTTAGATTGACCCGGAAACTTGTTTTCGTGGAATAACTCGAACTTGGACAATTCCTTCAGGTCCATGATGTTGTCCATTACACCCTTTCCTCCGCTATAGAACCTCTTGCACGTTGACACAAGATTTCTGATGTTTGGAGAAGAAAGAGTCTCAAATTGATCGAGGACAACATCCATAGATGCTCCAGCTAGGCCCGTCGATCCAGAGCCCGGACGGATCAAGGAATCGGAGAGGAACGTCTTACTCACAGCCATGATGATAGCGGAATTAGTATCCTTTGATGTATGCTGGACTTCCTTTGCAACGCAATCGTGCATGACGTCCATTGCGATTTGATCAACGCTTTTTGAAATGGGATGATGATGATGCCTAAGATGGATGGCGACATGCGTGCGTTTTGGATCACTAGAAGTAACGTAATAAATTCGAGCATCACAAAAGGCGAGACAAATTGGAGGGGTTTGACACAGCTTACATGCCAGCGTTGATTTGTCCGATGGTGCTCCGTTCAATGGAAATGGGGTGAAGGCAAACCCGCTCCACTCAGTTTGATTCGTGCGACCATCATTCCTACACCTGTAGCCACAATGCAAATTGGGGCATTAAAGATGTCCAGTACATATTGACTTCCGATATGTGAGGCCGAAATCGTTCTTGATATTTGTCGTCATAGTCCTACACCATGTGTGACCGTCGTACTGTTTACTCATTCCATCGAGGCCTCCTCCGAATTGAGGAGGAATACCCTCTGGAAGAGATGGCAATTCAAATATCACGTCTCCATTATATTTTGGAGGCAGATACTTCACTCGCTGTAAATTCAGGCTATCTAAATCTAGACGTGATAATTCAGACCTGGACCGCTTTCTAAGACTAGTTGTATGGACATGCAGAAGGATACTTCGTACGTTTCTAGACGTAGGATGGAGAAGGGACTTACCTAAGGATACAGATGGAGACATTTCGGACTTGGAAGGAAGTGGAGTAGAGACATCGAGAGGAGTTGATCTTTGGGAATGGAACGGGTTGCTTAACTGACCTAAGTTCGAGCCAGAGACATCGTCATCCTCAGTATCGCTCAGAATGTGGACGCTTGGGTTGGACATTGTGCCCAAACCAGGCCCGAATAAAGTATCACCGGATTCAACCGGAAGAGTCATAACCAGTGTTGGTCTGTTATCTAATTTCGGTCATACCAGCCGGTTCTAAATAATTAAGATTCCTTAGAAACCCGGATTAGTAGGGTACATGGTATTGCAAAAAATGCATTTTCACAAATACAGTACTGATATGAATAATGTCATTTTCAGCAAATTCCAAACAGTATAAGAATACCAATATCAGCACATGAGATACCAGACAACTATCAACTCGGGTAGGATCTGTTTTAGCACAACAATCACACTGTAGATTTCCAGAAGCTCCGGCACCGGAGAGTACATTTTAAAGAAGGTTCGCATTTGGGAATTGTATCGCTGACCCCTGCTCTACGTCATTCTGGCTACTGTAATCCTGTGCTGCCTACAACTGCCACGAATCCAATACAAAATTGCAAACAACTCTCACATGCTACTCCTCATCTTCAGCCTGCTCTTCGAAGTAACCAGCTTCCTCGATCTCAGCTTCAGCTTCGTCAACCCGTTCCATCTCCGATGGTAGGGTGATGGTAGGGTGTCCAAAACTTCGCATTCGCCCTCAACGCCACATATGAAGCCCGCCAAGCTGCTTCCGACTCTGCTGCCAAACCCTCCGAAATTGGCCGCAACACATCGTCATGCCTCGGGTCGCTCTCCAAGTCAATGCTCTCGGTCGGATCTGCAGTTTCAGCACACGAGGGTTGAATGGACGACGACATGGTGCGCAAGCTCAATCACAACCCAAAACCCTAAGCTAAGAGCACAAACCCTAACAGCAGATTTCCACTTCCTTCACAGAAACGCAGCACACAACACAAAGAGAAGAAGGGTTACCCTTTTCAAGCCGTTGCTGATCCCTGGAAATGCATTACAATTCACAACCACTCCGCGTTCTTCAATTACATCCACTCCTCTCCACATTGAAGCGCACTCTTTGCTGCATTAACAAGTACCCTGAACTCGGCACATCACAAAACCTACCGTACTTGCTCTCACAAATGCAGAGGCTGGTTCCAATAATTGTATGCTTCTCTTGAAACCCTTCCAATCTGGTACGAAGCGCAGTTGCACAAATGCACATACACGACGAAGTATGAAGAAGCTTCGGGTTTTCCAAGCACACATACTCCTCAGGTCGGGTCGTGAGATACCCTATTGATACCCTTCTAGATACCCGCCGGGAACCCTAATAACAGACCAACACTGGTATTTACTTAAAGTGGATATAATTTAGTAAATTATGTAAAAATAGTATAATATTTATAAAGGAGATTAAGCAACCTACATCAATTAGTATACAATTAATAACAATTACACAACATTAATAAATGTAACGTTTCACTCATTGAATTATTAATGTGATACTATTTTACAAAAACTCTAAGCAATTATTAACATGAAGGTATTTAGTATTGATCAATTTTATATAATAAATACATTTACAAGAACATTTCATATTTTATTTTAAGTTATGAAAATATTTTTTCGATATTTCTAAGGAAGATTTTATTACAATATTCATTAAATATACAACAACATAATTGATTCTAAAATTGTTGCATCGCTTCAATCTGGCATTAAATTATTCAATGAAAGCAGGAACCTATAACCAAATTGAATGCAAATAAGTTCCAAGAATAATACATATTTGTAATTATTATGTGCTTTCATGATTATTCTTATTAAATATATGTAGTATATAATGATGCTCTAATAATATGCCCATAATAATTGAAGTAATAAGATGCACTATAAGAAATAAAAGACATGGTTTGTAAATATAGTGGATTTTTTAAAAAAAATAATCTATTTTAAAAACAATTGATTGTAGATGAAGTTTTTTTACACAATTTGTAACATTGGCTGCTTTATTGTGCAATGAACTTGGATTTTATACAAACAAAATTTCAAATTAGGAGCCAACTTGAATAAATGTACTATCCTTTTGAACTAGCTTGGAGCATGGTTTGTACATTTTAAAACTACCACTAACCAAGTAAATCAAAGATAGTAATGCAACCATGCAACCATTTAATAAATTTGATGATATTTTAGAATTTGGAGCACATGAAGCTCATCTACAAATGGATGATGCTTATAATACTTATGCAAACCAAGCCATATATACATTCATGACAATGGTTTTAGATGACCAAAATGAATGCAAAATTAATAATGCTAGTAGGGATACTTTGATCATTACTCAACTACAATCATGTGTTGATATGAATCTACCTTACTTGCTCTGACTCTTCCAATATCTGCATCTATAGTGTTTTATATAACACATCTGACTATCAAATCTTCTTGTCTATTTTTCTCATTAATCTACTTGATGGTAAATCAAGCATCCAAGATTTGCACTCTCTCTCTCTCAATACCTTGTTCACTCATTTACAGAAAAAAAATCATATTACCATTTGATAATTCATGTAATATACCTTGAGATTTTCACAATCATAACCTAAAAGACATTACAATTACATTGTAACGAACCATCACATATTTACATCCCATATTCCACCTGCCACTCCAATATTATGACAATCCTTCTACTAAATTATCTACAACCTCAAACCTTTCATTTCCACCATCATATCAAAACTAACTACTAATCTCTTAAATCAAACCCTACCCAACAACAAACAAATTTTTTCTGAATCCCCATCATCCACAACCTCACCCTCATCCCATATTGTTCCACCCACATAAATTCCAACTTTCTAAAAGCACACGTGTCTCACCTTTACAAGAAAGTCCCTTACAACATATAATTTAATTCCACACTCAACAATTAAATGAGGTGGTATAATTCGTGAAAAACTATCAAGTCAAAAACACCACTTACAATAATTCCACCATACACGCAACAACAACCACATCTCATTAAATTGAGACATTTCAGAGCCTCAAATGAGTCACTTTGAACTTGACAGCAGTAGAGATGGAAGCCTCAAACTTGGTGAAATGTCTCAATTTAACAAATATGGCCAAGTTAAGGAAATTTATCTAAAGTTATCTCCCCACGTCTAAGCATGAGATTGTTTGAGGGAATCCTATGGTTCAATCTCATCGTTTTCGTTGGACGTTTGTTGTGGAGGTGGTTACATCGAACATGACATGCCCAAGCGGGCGCTGTGTGTGTGTGTGTTTGTTCGCAGGATGATCGGAGCAGCAGCAGCCACAACTGCGGCGTAGCGGAGGTGATTTAGATAGTCCTCGTCGATGAGGATCCGGAAGCATGTGCGGCGGGCGAGCGCGGTGCCAGGGTTTGAGACATCGTCGCAGCAGACGTCGGTGTTCAGCGTGTGGAGGCTGGGATGGGACCGCGACTGCGAGAACAATTACCTGTTGCAGCACCAGGCAGCCATGACAGCAGCAGCAGCAGCGGAGGTGGAGGAGGAGCGCGAGGAGGGGTCCTGGGTGGACTTTCTTACCATGTCCATGCAGGAGCCCGACGCCGGGTTCCAGGAGTTGTACGAGTCGTTGAAGCCCGAAAGCGTCTCGGAAAATTCCAGTGGCGACTTAATTAAGCCGGTCGACGACAGTTATGATAACAATGCCATTCTGTCTTCCCCCGATGATGCGCACGTCGCGGTCACTCGGCACTATGTGCGGCGGATCAGGAGGGATCATGGCGCTGATCTGCAATGTGAGCCAACTCATGGCAAGGTACGCCATGGCCATGGAAACCTAATTTCATCATCTTATGATGTCTGTCTCGATCGGTTTGGTGTCGATGCGATTTGTTGGTACGGTGATGCGCGACCAAGTACTTCCTCTTCAATCATGTGCAGCGTGTAGCTTGCATTTCTGTGGGATTCTTGGGATCGCTAGTTAGCTTATGGTGATTTAGCCGCCGGGTGCCTGCAGGCGTGATGTTGGCGGTTTTCTCATTGCTATGATCCCTTTGACCAACAGTTGATATAATTGTTCTTCTCAACTCATGGAATCTATCTAACATGCCCTCTTGCATCTACACAATAGAGCATGTTGGAAACACAGAAATTATATCAAGAAACCTAAGATGTTTGAACTGCACTTACAGTTTGCGTCTAGAAAGTTGTCAACCACTCTGGAAACCGCCGATACAACGAAGTCCTGGAAAGTCTATGCATTCTCATAAACTTGTTAGCAACATATTATATTACTCCGAAAGAAAGCTTCGTGGGGCATTCTCTGTTTCTTAGAGTGGGATGTGGCACGAGGCGATCAGGGTAAGACTGATTTCTTTGCTTCTGTGCAGGCTAAGTGTCACATTGTGAAGCCGTCCTGCGGCGAGGAAGTTGGTGCGGATCAAATTCAGGAGAGTTTGAGAACGGATTTGTCAAGGGCGGCCGATGACTCCACGTGCACGATTTCGAAAGGGGATTCCATGGTGCACCACCCATCCAGGGAGGCAGAAGGGTCGCTGCTGCATGCGTTGTACTTGCAGCTCTTGGCGGCGGGGAAGGAGGGGCTGACAGTGAGGGAGCTGTTTGCCAGTTTCAAAACGCAGATGTCGGTGCCGAGCCTGGGCGTGGATTGGAAGGAGCGAGTGAGAGCGCATCTGAAGAGCAACTCGTATTTTGGCGAAGTGAAGGGACGCTACCTTCTGCGAGAGCAAATTGTCGTGCTCAATGACCTGCCCATGGCCGCAGGTTTCGACAGAGGTGCACGCTGCAAGCCGAGATCAGATCATGTGCAGCCGTTCGAGCTACCAACTGCTGGGCTGCATTTCAGTTGCGACTCTAACGACATACATGAAGGTACATGTGTTCCGTGAAACGTCTTCAATGTGCTAGATCAAATTATTCCTATTTTCGTACCTTTCTAATGGGATTACAAGTGGCAGGAATAATTCCCTGCCGTTGATACTAGTGTAGTTTGAGAATAATTCCGTCACGGTAATGGTTTGACAGCAATCCAGAACGACTTAAGGAAAGTGGATGAAAACATTGAAGAAGCGCTGAGTGAGTCGGCTATGGAGCCCCAGAAGATACAAAAGTTACAGGATGGCGCTGCAACAAAAGTAGTATTGACGCTGACAGATTTCAGACCATTCAATGATACACCCGTGACAGCGATAGTTCAATCTACAACAAGAGTTCCATCGTTGGAGTCATCACGGAGGAAGAGAAAGTCCTTGCTACGTCGCAGCGATGTGGATATCTTTCAGAGTATCAAGAATGGGAGAGCTACTCCCGGCGCTTTGATTGCACTGCAGGCCAAGATTGTTGCAGAATCCGGGGTGCAGACTGGGACGCGGTGTTCCCGGAAAGACGACCGCAGGAACTGGCAGTGTCCATTGATGGCGAAGGAGGGCCACAGCCTGTGTGAGCACCACATCTTCTTGAAGGAGAGGAAGAAGGCTCGCCACGCCGAGGACGTGAGGATCAACAAAAGTGAGAAATTGGGCAAGAGCTTGCAGGAATTTAGCATGCCAGACCTTACTGCGAGCCCGGTGGATGAGGACGATCATGTGGTGGAAGCCCTTGTCACGTTAAAGAGTAGTCACGTGCCAAGAGACGCAGCATGTCAGTATTTGACACAGGCCATTGCTCATGGGCATAGACTAGCTGATCATCTTTCAGTGATGAAGGATCGAACATCGGAGAAGCTGCTGCAGCATCTGTTCACAAGCGCGCCGAAAAGAAGACATATTGCCGCACAGAAAACTGCAGTCAATGGACCAGTACCACTCAAGGATTATATAATTGAGCCCCCACCTGTCATCCCTTCCCTCCCAATGCAGTATGGATTCCGGAGAAAGACTGTCAAGAATAAGTCCCTTCTCTCATTCTGATAGATAGGGTAACTCAGGATCGGTCCATGTTCAGGCCAGGTCTTCACTAGTACCTCCTGTCTTCTGTTTGACAATGGAACGGAGCAGTGTTTTCTGGACTCTGCAAACTTCGATGCAGGACCGTGAAATTTTGAGAATTTCCTCCCTCAGTAAGTGCCATCCTGAACCTTCCTTTGTCACGATTCTATGGCAAGGAGATATCTTCAATAGGAATTTATCTGGATCTAATTTCGGGTGCATATCTGTGCTGCCCAATCTACGGATCAGATACGAGCATGTAGTAATTTTATCACAGATGGCAAAGTTCGTACTGTAGATTAGCGCGTGTACATGGGTCCCACAGCGAAGCCAGTGTGGATGAAGCTCATGTGGACGCATCAGGCTTAAGGGAATGATATGATAATGTTGGCGCTGGTGGAACCAGTGACCGGGATGCTACAGCAGCGAAAAGGGGACATGAGAAAAAGGCCTGGATGGGAATTTCGGGGCACCCCTGAAATAGGAAGTCTGGAACGTGCGGACCAGTTCTGCACAAATGAGGAACGTGTAAATGAGCATAAGATAATTCCACGTCTACGCGGTTACAGAGTGTGCATGTGCCGCATTGTTGTGGGCTCCTAGAGAATCGACACCACGCGCCATATTTAGCAGGAAAGGTGATCTAGTTGCCCCTGCATCAAGTTATCACCTATTTCCAACTTGTGCACAATATTTTCTCCGCAGCCTCAGTTTTGATCGAAACTCGCAGAATCATCCGAGATTAGTAGAATCCAATACTAACAGGTTAGATGTTGATCTCAGTGGGCCGAAACTGTGATTTGGAATATTTTAGCACGATGACAGGACAGAGTAAGACTCCTCGACGCCTGGGTTTGCAGCTCGATGCATCGACCACATCGAGCTGCAAACCCAGGCTGAGAATTGGCAGGTGTACGTCAAGGCTCGAACCTTACCCCTTCACGGAATTGCAGTGGAATTCTCTGACCGATAGTCATATACTACTATTCGGTGCTCCTAGCCTGGTGTGGAATTCTCCATGTCGAGGTCATGTGAAGCTTGCGGATGAATCGGTACCTGATAACCCTAAACCTAACACTTCGTCTTTGGATCAATGGGTGCTGAGATCATGCTACTTTTGTTCTAAAAGGTGCTTGACGCAGTCGTGGCCCTGATTAATTCCTGGACCCAGCTGCATCACTCTCTGATCGATGGGGTCATCATATTTATTATGATATTAATCTCAGAGTTTAAACAATAAACCTGATTCCTATCTCGCTAAGCAGCTCGTCGACATTGTATCCTGATCGTGCACACCACACGAGATTCTCAACTAGCTCGAAGTACAACTACAGGACCCTGTAATATTTATTATAAAGTAATACTAAATGAACCGCCCCAGTTGCATGAACAATATCGCCCCTGAGTAAACTGGTGGGGACAACTCCGCCTCCCTCGCTCTTTCTCTCTCTAATTATACGTATATCTCTCTCTCCGTGTACTCGAGTCCAGGAAAACGTTTGGGTGAGACGCGACATCTGCCCAGCTTCCAAGGAATATTATGTCCACGGACTAGTCTTCCGCAATCTGCTAAAACGGTTCAGAGCAAGCAAGCTGCACGTTGTTGTAATGTGGTACCACTCCAACCTTAAGAAAGCAAAAAAATAATATAATTTCCTACATGCTGTAGCCCGGGCCCAGAGACGCAAGCTACCATCAGACCAGGGTTCGAGATTTACGAATGTGGAACGCTAGATCGATCAAAGCTGGTTCGGCCCAGAGGCAGCGGCTGTAACGTCTGCCAGTTTTATCGACGATCATCGACTGACGTGATGAAAGTTGCCAAAACGCAGGCAGTTCAACTTCGCGCGCCTAATTCAACCCATAATATAAGCCTGAGAGAAAGAAATCACCGGCACCGATAATCTTCCAAGTTCGCATGATAACTTCTGCAGCTGGCTGTCCAGGCGAATCAGTAATTGCGAGACTCTGACCCTGACCTAACGACTGTGTCGCAGCGCGGGCCAGCTGCGGAAGAAGAATATGGCCAATCAGGGCAACCAGCCGGGCCGAAGAAATCGGGGAAAAAACAACACTTCGGATTGTGGAACCTGCAACCATGCCCTCGAATTAAAAAAGAAGGAAAGGGGGCTTGGGTGAAACAGAGTGATGAGTTGTCCGATCAACGAGATGGATGACTGGCAGATGAAGAAGCCTGCCTGCCGGGCGGGCGTAGGAAGAGGGCCCCGGCACGAGGGGCACAAATTTATAGATGGGAGTCTCAGTTGCCAGGCTTCCTTCTTCAGTTGGTCAGTCGCCGCCCCAGTTGGGGTCCCGCCTCGATCGACGCCTATCCCGCACAATCATCTCGCACCTTTTCATTCGGTGTCCCGGCCGATTTCCTCTCGCACCTCCCGGCCGGTGCAGTCTAGGCTGTTGTGCGCCGACATTAGGAAGGTGTCTGGCCACCGCGAGATATCGATCACGTCTTCTCAGCCATAGCTGCGTTTGCGTGCATGCACGCCGCGTCGTCGTCTTCGTTTCTGGAGCACCGCCTCCCGCGCAGTTCCAAGGGAGCCCAATAGTGCAGGTATGTGTGTATGTATGGTATGGACGTCTTATCGATGTCGCAGCCGGGGTTGGTGTGGGCAAGACACCGACCTTAATTCGTTCTGGAAAGATATTTGCTTTCCTTTGCAAGCGGAATATTTCTGGCTCGGGCCTGGACTTTCTATCAATCAATTGCGCCGCTGTGCTCTGCGACGTCGTCGATACGTGGGAAATGTTCTTGCGGAGGATATTTATTGATTGCAAGTCCTGGCTTTTTCTAGTGCAGTGGTAGCAGTAGTGACTCGGCATCGTCGACGCTCGCAGGACGGTTTCGTCGTGGTCGTTTGAAATCGCGGTGGGTGAGCTTTTATGTTGTGGCTGGGTTTGGTATGTTATGGTATGTGGGTGGCTGTTTTTTGGGCTGGTCAAAGTATCTTAACATCGAGCACTGAGAGTTGATGTGGGTTTTCGCGTCCGTCAGGTCTCTGGTTATTATTATTGTTGTTGTCGTTTTTGAGGCATTTTGGGAGGTTTTTTGGTGGTTTTCCTGGAACCCTATCGTTGCTGCTGTCAGCCGTTAGTGGCGATGTAACTACATGTTGAGGGCGAGTTACCGTACCCGGATTTGATTTCTAACGGCGCCTTAGGCGCTCTGCTCGGACTTGTTCTTGAATCATCGACGACGGTACTGTAGTTGCGGCGCTGCCACAACGATTGTCAGCCGCATTGCACGTCGGATGCGTTGGTGCTTTGCATGATGCTGAGAGGCTGAGTTGTGATGAGATTCTGGAGGTGGGGTATGTGTGTGGGTGGTTGGTTTTGTGTGTCATTACTGATCTTGGGAATCGATACATGATGTGGAGACCATGCAGACACTTGGACTCGGAGGATGAGGATCAGGAAGCCACACCACCGAAGCACAGATGCAGTCCTCGTGAGCGAGGAGAACGTCGTGCGTGGTGCCGCGGGGCCGCCATTGCTCAAGGTTGGTTCATGGGACGTCGGCGATGACCGCTCCAACGTGACCACGACGTCGTCGGGCATGGAGGGCCGAGCGGGGTTGGATCATCAGAGCGGGACGACCATTTCTAGGCACAGCGCCTCTCCGGGCGTGTCGACGATGCTGCAACCCGATGATGTCGATCATGGCAAGGGACTCCCTGCCGTGCCCCCGAAATTGGAGCCAGAAGATGTTGTTGGCCAAGCGGAGCTGGAGGGCTCGACGTTGTCCGTGGAGCATCTCTGGCAGGTTCAAGATGGTGAGGACCATGTCACGCGGCATTACGTGAGACGCGGCAACTCTGTCGTACGCAAGGGAGGCGATGAATTTCCCCTGGCACGTCTTGAGGTACTTCATATTATTGTTTTTTATATTTTTTGAATCATATGCGGGGCGGAATTAATGTTGAGCGCTTTGATACATTCTTCGTATTCAAAACTTTATTCGAGTTCGTGAGTGGAATTGGGAAAATACATTCCGATAACCCTAATCGTCGTTGGGAGGGGGCTATGACTTTCTGGCCACATTTTGCAGCTAAATAGTTCATATTGCATCCAGAACTATACCAATTAACGTTTCTCTGCTTTTCTTGTACGATTCTGATATCTTGTGTCTTAGATTGATTGAATGGCATTCTCAACACCGGTTCGCTTCGTCAGATGGGTCTTTCCTCAGGTTAAGCGTGCATCATAGTGAAGATTTGGGTGGAAGTAGTGAATTTTCACTTCAGATAATATAATAATTTAACATCAGCCAGAAAGTCGTTTAATTAGTCGTGCAGTTTCTTTGTCTCCATGATCTGAGCCCTTGGATTTATTCAGTCAGATTATCATTGAGGGCAGATCATCGGACGCGATGTGTGAGTTCGTTGCAGAAACTAATCCTGGTTGGGAAATTGATGCATTTCATAATTGGAGTATATCTGATGCGTTTGCAGAGCGATGGAACCAACCGGGCGTGTACAACTGAGGAGCTGCGACCGGTTCACGTGAAGAAGGAGACGCCATCCTCGGACATGGGAACATTGAAGCGCAAACTGATGATGGAGGATCAAGACGGCGAAGACGAGGAAGATACTCACCCTTTGACGGCGCCAGAAGAGTCGGTCCTGCACACTTTGTATCTGCAGCTTTTGGCTGCTGGCTGTGAAGGCATGTCCTTAAAGGAACTCTTCACGAGCTTCAAGAAGCAGACAACGTTGCCGAGCCTTGCGAGTGACTGGAAGAAGCAAGTGAGGGATCACCTGAAGAACAATCGGCACTTCGACGAAGTGAAGGGACAATACCTTCTGCGTGATCAGGTTGTGCAACATCATCCCAAGCGCAGAAGCTCTGGTTCATTGAAACCCAATCTGGGCGTCAGTCCCAGAACTACCTCTTCTAGTCGCCACAATGTACCGTTTTTCCGGACAACAACTGCCGTTCTACCCACCGATTCTGCTGCTGCTCAGCCCAGTGCCCTGCCTCTGCAAAACCATGAAGGTGTGTTTCTCTGACCGCAAAGGTAGTCGTTGTGATGGTGAACAGACGTCTGTTATCACTCATCTGGGCCTTAGTTCCTGGCTCAAGTAACAGATGCCGTTCTTACAAAGCATGGCTTAAACTAACAGAATTAGTGTCCTCCACGTTACAAACGTGCGGTGTTCTCAGGCGTTCAGACGAGGCGGAAAGCGTACGAGAGGAGCGTCGAAGCAGTTCTGACGCAGTCGGCCATTGAGTTTGAGAAGATGCAACAGAGCATGGGCAACGTGGAAGTTTCGGATACGGGAGCAGATGCTACTGTAGGTCCTGCAGGAGGATCACCATTGCCAACAAGCAGAAAGAGGAAGGCCTCGTCAGACAACGATGAGGCACTAGATACCCAGTCCAGGACCATTCGAGGCTCCTTGCAGGCCATGCAGGCCAGAATTGTGGCCGAGACTGGGGTGCAGAAGGGCGTGCCATGTTCCCGGAAGGACGATGCTCGCAAGTGGCGGTGTCCCCTGATGGCCATGCAGGACCACACGCTCTGCGCGCATCACAAAGCCTTGCAGCTGAGGAAGAGGGTGAAGAAGCAGGAAGCCACCAAACGTGCCAGGCGATCGGAACCCGACCCGGAAGACATTGTTGGTGGTGCCCATGCTGCAGAAGCTCTCATGGACTTACAGGGCCAGCCCACAAGAATGCCATTGCACGATGAAGCAGAACCAATGGAGGAGGATGCAACCGCCCCAAACCCAACTGAAGAGTCCGAAGCCAAGGCTGTCACCCAGACGTCCTGGGAAATGAGCCATGTCTCATCAAATGGTGAGCCAGAGGAGGTCCATACGCATGAGAGAGTTACTACAATTGTAGAGTCATTGAATGAGCCGCCACGCAAGGACAACTCAAATAATGTCATGTTGCTGCCACAAGTATTCCGGAACGCGCCGAAGAAAAGGTACGTGGCTGCCAAGAAAACAGTAGTGAATGTGGATGTGGTGAAAGAGAAGTCCCAAGAGCGTGAGGCCTCGCCCTTGATTCGGCCCCCAACCATTCCTCCTCTCCCAGCTTTGTATGGTATGCGCAGGAAAGCAATTAAGAATCGTTCGCTGTTGTCGTTGTGACATAAGTGATATGGTCCATAGGTTAGAAGCATGTAATCATTGACTTGGCAAATAGACACATACAGATCACCAGGCACTTTTGTACTAGACTGGATTTTGCAGAGATGGCGCGCTTGCTCATTCATGTGTACAGGACAGTGCTTCTCACCGTGTTTCCATGGCTTCTCAACTACGACGTTTTACCCGGTTTGAGAGCAGGGCTGCAATCATGTGTGTACTCTTATGTACCTTTTTTTGTTGAGTTAATGAGAGCCAGGATCTCAAGTTTTTTTATCATTGTTTTCTTTGAGTTGCTTCTGATTGAAATAGGATAACTTTAACAAATTATTGCACAACATTCAATGCTTGATGGAATACATCAGAATGCTTAAAGTTAGTATATATTAGTAGTGAAAATTGTAGATTTGAAATGGTGTTACAATTTACCAATCAATAGAATCTTGCAATACATGTTTTAAACAAAACATCAAGCATGCACTGTGTTGAAACAATAGCTTCATATTGACAAATACTATGTAATCTTGTATGCATGATTTATTATGATACTTCAACTCCTACCTACTTAATTGTATACAAAGATATTCCAAAACTTATACAAATGTAAAGAAAAGTTTTTGATATGATGAAATATCATCAGTCTGTTGTGCACAACCGCATCGTGCCAAGATAACATTGTGCTAATGAGGTGAGAGCGCACAGTTAAAGACAAATCCAGAGTAACGGTGACAAAACCACCACCATTACCTCCATTAAACCATAAATCAAGACACACTAAGACACTATCAGCAATCTAGACGTACGGAAAAGAAATAAATGACTCATAGCCTCAAACACCAATAAGCAGTAAGCAGTAAACAATCTACAAGTACCTCTTTACTCGCCCCTTTCGCTGGTGCTGAAGCTCCTTTCACACTAGCAAAGTACACAATTATATCAACTGAATGAAGAACGTGAATGAAAACCTCTCCAAACCATAGAATCAATGTGATCCACATGAAAAGACGCTAAAAGACTCCATAAACAAAGGGTAGGCCGGGTGCAAGTAGAGCCCCATCATTAATCGCCTCTAACACATTTATAATGCTAGACTTTGTCTACTTAGACCCTCAACGAGTTAAACACTCTCGACAAGACCATTGACCCATTGGTATCTTTAAAAGAGGTGGAGTTAAGCATTCCAAATGCCACCCTGTAGAACATAAGTCACAAATAACCATTATGGTAGCCCGTTTGGAACTACCACATAACCATCATCGCAATCCAGTACACATGTAAGAAAGGCTAAGGTGTACAGTCCCATCAATGTGTGGCAAGCGGCAAGGCGTGCAATTGTGGGTGTGATCCTTCCACATCTTACCATCACAACCCTCCAACACTTACACCCTTGAGTCCTTCACTTCATGAACTCTCAAAATTACTCGTCCTGCTGTCATATCCAAGGTGGTGGGCGCTGCTTGTTGCAGATACACATAGTCTCCAAGCGTGGAACGCCACGCTTGCGGTCGATAACCACCTCCCCGTATTATAGCATAGCGCAACGTATCCCAATGTTGAGCAATGGAGAGGTTCTCCAATGCCATAGCCATCACCCTTTTGAACAAATCTACACGTTGCTCACACACTTGAGCCCACGTGTCTGGATTGTCCATGTTAGCCAACATACTGTTAACATCTGCTTGAATGGCCTTCGGCAAAATTGGGTGCCTTCCAAACAATAGATAACAAGGTGAAAAAGATGTCAGAGATGTTTATTTGCTAAACAGATAGCCCATTGCTATCCTCGGTAACTACAAATCCCAATCATGGTGATGTCCTTTCTTCAAGTTGTACATCTGGATCCTCTTCTTGGTGGTTTGCACCATGCGCTCTGCCAATTCATCTGCTTCGGGATGATCCCTTGAAGTAGTGCAATGATCAATCATTGCTTACCTACACAACATTTGAAACTTATCCAATAATTCTTTGCCTTGGTCTGTGAGGACTTCCGCAAGTACTCGAAAGCGACTCAAAACACAATCAATAAAAGAATAAGCGGCCCCCTCACCAAACTTATCAGGCGATGCCACCAACTCTATCCATTTCAAGAAATGCTCGATGATCACCAACACATACTTGTTGTGTCAAGGTGTCACTGGCAATGGTCCTGTAAAATCCAAGCTCTAGCCTCTACCTGCATTTTAAGCTCATAATTGGCAATGGTTGCAATTGTGGCATCAGAGTGTTAAAAGACGCTCGCACACGATCACATACCATACATCGGGCAATCAATGCTTGGACTTGTGACTCCATCCCTCGCCACCAATAGTGAATTTTCAGCAAATTACTAGGTCCTCCGCACTCCAAAGCATCCAAGATCCTCATGTGCATGCTTGATGAGCTTCACCCTCTCTGTTAGAGCCCGCACCATTGTCTTTGTACCGTACAGCCACACCTTAACAAGTGAGTCCTCTCCCACACGAATCGTTTGACTCTTTGTAAGACCCTATCTTTCTTGTTAGCAAACCATGTTCGCACCGCTTCTCCATCCTTTAGAAATTGCATCACATTCGAGTCTTTGAAGATGTCTCTACCGCCCCTAGACTCCTCACCTCTATCCTCATCTACCATGGCCACAGTAGCTTCCCCAGTGGGATCTCAAAGCATCGCCAACACTCCTAAAAATGCCGAACAATGCTACCTTGGACACGAATCGGCCTCACCCTCACCGTGCCATCTAACGCATGTGACGTCCTCCTAGTTTGGAATTGGATTATGGCTAAGATTGTCAGCATCCATATTCACTTACCCTGCCTTGAGAACTACCTTAAAGTCATACTCCATCAACATCAAGGCCCACCGCCATAGTTTCCCTATTAGCTTGTTAGATCCCATCAACCACTTCAACGGTTGATCTCTCACCAACAAAAAATTTGTTACCATAAAGATAACATCCGAAATGGGCAATTGCCCATGTGGCAACCAAACACTCCCCTTCATACGAGCTATACAAAGCTTTCGCATTGTTGTTGGACCAATTGGCGTACGCAATCAGAAATTCCTTCCCATCATCATCCATTTGCGTCAATACCGTGCTAATCCCCAACGCGCTCTAATGTGTATCTAGCTGCTAAGTCCTCCCTGTTATTGGCCTTTGAAGTATCGGTGTTGATGCCAAACGGTCCTTCAATTGGTGAGAGGTTGTCTCTTACTCATCTGTCCAGATCTAAGGTTAATAATTCCTTGTCAACATGGTCAATGGCTTTGCAAGAGCACTGAAAGCCTTTTACAAAATTTCTATAATAGTTACACAAGCCTAAAAATGCCCGTAGCCTACTAACATCTCGTGGTCTGGAAATAGATATCACCACTTCTACCTTGCTAGCTACGACACCCAATCCACTTGAATAAATCATGTGGCCTAAATACTCAATACAATTGAAGAAGAATTTGCACTTACGAGGGTGCATTTTCAAACCGTGGAGCCTTAACTTAGCAAACACCTCCATCAAATGTAGTCTATATTGTCGTCGATTCTTGATAAAGAGAATAATATCATCAATGTAGCATCTCACAAAGTCCAAGCCCGACTATACCCGGTCCATAGCCCTCTAGAACTCTACTGGTGCATTCTTCAATCCAAATGGCAAGAACTTCCACTGGATCAACCAATCCTTCCTACCCTTATCAATGCCCTAGAACGCGGTCTTCTCCTTGTCCTCATCTCTCAGTTCCATCTGGTAATATCCAGAGCACAAATCCAACGTACCAAATATCTTGGCATGACCAATGGCCTCAAAATTCTCCTCTGGAGTTGGCATGGCATAATGACCTGATTTAGTGAATCTATTAATCCTCCTATAATCACCGCACATCCTCTTTTTAGTCCAAATACCATAGATATTCTTCTTGGATGGCATAACCGTCGCCGATGCATACTCAAAATCCCATGGAGCCAATCCACTAGCCCTGTAGCCACGAATTCCTCCGTATGAGCGCGAATCAACTTTCGTTCCACGACGCTATACTTGCATGGCTTCCGATTAAATTTGTGCTTCATCTGTCATTTTAATACGTACCTCTTGGCCCTTCAATACTCCCAAATTGTGCAAATTAAACGCAAAACAATCCATACACTCCTTGAGAAAGTCTTGTTCTTCTACTTCTACTGCTCTATTTGCAAGGCCAACTATTGGTATCCAAGTTTCCTTGGTCACTGCTTCTTATGGTTCCTTTGGAGCAAGCTTCTCCACCTTTGATTGCTATTGAAAAATATTTGCAGTACCCCACATGGTCCATGGATGAGGTGCCAAGGCCCTCTCGCCCCCAACCATTTCGCTTGTCATCCTAACAGAGGCAAGTGGTTCTCTGGCCGCCCGCAATTCATAATCGACTATGTAACTAGTCAAGCTAGAAGCTAAACGCTTTTGCTCGGCAACCACCAACAATACAATCCAAGTCAGGCAATTTAAATCCATTATGTGATCGAGTAAAAACTGTCCTTGTTGCTCTGAAATTCCAGACAGATTCGTGGTGCCAGTGGAAAATCCCATGGCTCTTTCCCTTTCATCTGCATTGAATTCCACCATCTCCTGTGACAATGAATGCCATACAAGCCCAAGTCCATTAACCTTGAAAGCATAAGACTGTGTAAAATCAATCAACGCCGGCAAGGCCTTACGTGGTTCCCCCTTGCGGTTAACCAATGCCAATGATGCTTAGTCATTGTGCTACACGTGCCATGGTACCAAAATATCACTCATACACACATCCGGGCATTTAACCCGACCCACTACAAATTGTAGCAACTCTACCAGTGCCAAGTTTGTCTACCACAACCGTGGTCGATGTGCTTGTGACCCTACTCCAGCCCCATCAATCAACATTGACAAACCCAGAGTCTGATGAATGCGGTGCATACTTTCCAATGTCCTGGACCTCGACCTGCTTACCGCTGGCTCGTTTTCCACAATATTACCCAACGGTTGCTTCTCAGAAGTTTGAAGCAACTGTAGCATTCGAATCATGTCAAAGAATCTGGAAGAATGGGAGTCCTTCAACCCGTTCTAATTACCTGCCATAGACATGCCTTGAGAAGGCCATCCCGCAATGACAATGTCAACATGGTCCATAGTGTGAATGTTATCATCCGGTAACAAAGAAATATCATCCACAAGTGTAGAAAAAGAAATTTTGATGGCACTAGTGGCCAACTATTCTGGAAATTGTGTCATTGGTCTCCGTGAGTGATGTTTGGCCACCTGCCTTGCTGCTTCATCCACATCCATGCAAATGTAGCGCTTAACCTTGATCCCTACTTGTAAAAAAACCACCAATCTTATACTAATGCCTCCAAAGAGCTCTAACAATACAATGCCATCCATTGATGCCTTCCAATGGATGATAGACGTGTCAAGAGGAGGTCATTGGTCTTGCTCAAGTTTGGGCTCTTGTTGCATTTGTAGTAGCATAGAATGTTGCCATGCTTCTTCCACTACTAACTCGACGACCTGCCGCAACTAGATGGTGTTGCTCCACACCGTCTCGATCCCATGTTGATATCTCTCTGCCTCTCTATCACTTGTGTTGTTCATATGGACATCCACTTTCTTTGAAGTGAGGTTAGCAATAGTGGAATTCTCAAAACCTGCCTAAAACCATGAAGGTTCCACATTCATACATCCACAGAAGGCAAACACTTCAGCAAGGTTACCAGTAAGAACCCAAACAAATCGAGCTGGCAGTTGAGCCTTCCGCCCATCTCCTACTTGTCGTCTTGGTCTATATCTTACTGACTCCTCCTAGAAATCCAAGGTAAATCTCATTGGGTATAGCACTGCCGAGCCCACCAAGATATCATGTGACTTGGCTTTCGTGACAATCGCTTTCACCTTCATGGAGCTTGTATCCACGACATCATCTTTATTGAGTTGTAACACCAACTCAGCTCTTGTGATGCCTACAACGTGCCTTGTACCTCCCATGGACACTTTTCCAAAGTATCCCCAGTCAAACCCAATCCTTCAATAATAGATGCTCTCAGCATCAAAGGTTGAGCTCCTAAATTCCAACGCACACATTGAGGTACAAAAATCCCCTTCTTAGGCACAACAAGTTGGAAAATACCCTGGAAATCGTCAACCACCACCACACCATTTGTAATGGATGACCTCTCGATCGCAGGTCTGGCGGCCATTGTCTTGACATACATGGCTGCTAAAAGCAGCCTCTCCACATTGTCACTTTGGCTCTCCTTTGCCTCCGCTTCGGCCCTCAATCATCTCCGTCTTCAACGCATTAACACTTGTGGAGTTGTACAACTTACACATTAAAGCCGCCTGCTTGAAAACTTCTTCCACACTAAAGCCATCATGTGACAACTCTTTAGCAAAGAACAAAGAAGCTTGACATACCGAGGTTGCTGCTTCCCTAATCACCTCATGAACTCCCGTTTGTACTCCAACTTGCGGTGGTGGTCATTTGGACGTCGCCACCGGTCGTGGTTGAAAACTTGAAGCACCATGGATGACGTGGGCACCATTTCCTCCAAGCTCAAGGATTGGGGCAACCGTGCTTGCCGGTTGTCCTTGTCATGCTGAGGATCCAAAGTTGAACTAGCTCCACGTGGAACCTCCCTAGAAATTGGTGTCTGGCTCCGTGTGCGGGCAAAGGCCTCCGGTGTGACATCCTTGATGGCAAGTGCCATCCCACTCAACATAAATTTTCCAAATTCATCATCCACGAAACTTAAGCCACCCAGAGCATGAAAACTAGGAGTTAGTTGAGGATTGTCACCTTTCACAGTAGTGTTTGCACTCCTTGCTTCCATCTTTGCCTCCAACTCCGTGAACTTGGCCTTTCAACTCTTCTTTTTCCCTCCAATGGCTTTGGACTCCTTCTCCTTGTATCATGTTTTAGCTCCTTTGCTACCAGAAGGCTTCAACTCGGGCTGAAGCTTCCAACAGTTGACCTCCGCATGCCCCTTGGTACCACAATTAAACCCTGAAACCTCCAGCCTGAGATGTGGAAGTCTTTTTTTTTTTACAATCTTTCCTCTGATGTCATGGCTTCCTACAATTGAAGCACAAGGCATTCGTGTGTGGGGTATGTGAAGGAACAACCACCTTGGCCTCTTTAACCTTCTCCGGGACCTTCTCTTCACATTTAAGAAATCTCATCGTTGCCTTCTCTTCTAGTAAATTGATTGCAATCCGCTTTGAGGTTTTAAAAACAAATCATTGGTAGTTGACACTTTCAATTGCAACGCGACATTGCAAACCAAGGTCTTCAATTCTTTGTTCATGATACTATATCAACGTTGCACTGCCTGTTGTTCTGTAACTCTGTGAATGGCTGAGATTAGTTTCTTTAATCTCGCATGAGCCTCTTTCAACGACTCGTCACCTCCACGTGTGAAGGAACAAAGGGTCCTTATTTTATCCGCCCGTTGCCTTTGATAGTCTCTGTTGAGTTGCACAAACAACCTCATTGTGGAATTGAATGGGGGTGGATGGATTACCAGCTCCCCTGGTTGCATTGTATCCTCCACAGTGCTCCTGCCTTCTTCTTTCTTCCTCTTAGACAAGAGTGGTGATGTCACCTTTCATGCTCCACTGAATACATCCACGTAGTTCGGTGCGTAGAAGTCTCTCTAGGCCATAATTTTTGGAAAATGGGCCTCCTTGAATACTCCATAATCTGCTACTGGAGCCTCCTCCAGACACCCAAACAATGCCCTCCAAACCATGTATGGATTGAATTGGAATTACGGGACTTCTGGAGTTCACACCACATGGTGAACTTCTTCTTAAAGTCATCAACTTTGATGGTGCTTGTCGCACCCAAAAATCTCCGTACCCCTCATTCTCCGCCTCCATATGGTGAAGCCATGTCTTTCCAATCAAAGTATGATTTTTGTGGCCTCCTGAGTCCTGAGTAAATTTGGTGCTACATCATCCACCTTACGCTTGTCAAAAAATTCTTCCTCTTCCACCAATGGTAAGACTGGATCTTCTACCTCTTTTAGGGTGAGTGACAACCTCCTCTGGACAACACCTGTACATGGACACCAATTGCAAAGGGGTGTTTCTCCGAGTGAAACCGGGCCCCTTCCACGTATCGAGGTTGGGAGTTAAGGGATTCACTCAAAGAAACTCCATGCTTCATGGGTGCGCTTCATCTCCGGTGCGTAAATGGTTGGTGACACTTCCCAGGCGAGCAGCTCCATGGTAAGTGAGTCCCACACACTACTAGCCCGCTCTCGCCAGGTGCCTACCTCCCACTTCCATGTGGTGTGGAACAAAAAGCCTTCACTCTCAAATTCGGTGAAGATGAGAGAGAATGGGGGTAACTTGATACCTTGTGAGAAATCCTCTAGCTCCATGGTGTATCTCGACCTCCAATTCCTCAAAACAAGCGCTCTTCTAGAAATCACCAAGTCCGTGGGTAGAAGCACACTAAGGTGGGTGCACTTTCGGACAACCTATTGTACCAAAAAAGTGGTAAAAGTCAACCCTTCTTTGGGATCCAATTTGCCTTGTGTACATTGAGTATAAACATGAATATTTTTAGCATTCCTAAAGCGTGGCAGGTGGTGTGACACGCGCGGCTTTAGGAGCCTCGAAAGTCGCGCCCATTGTAGTATTTGGAGGCGTTTAAGAGGTTTAATTTGTACTATATTTGTACCTTTGCGGGAGTAGAAGGTGTTTCAGTTTGCCACCTTTTACTCATATTATTTGAAAATCAGTTTGCTACCCACATGGGGATCCCCTTAAAATGACTGGATACTGAAAAAAAAATGAAGTTTGGATCATTTTTGAGTATATTTTGCCCAAAAATAATTTTAGCACTTTGACCGTAAAAATCACAATGAGCGACTAAAAATCATCACAACTTTTAATGTGCATTTGAAGGCTTTAAACATGTTCTTCCATTATCTAAGTGTGAATTTGTACTATCTTTTGTCAAACAACATGATATTCGTACTTTTGTTGTTTTTATCCAAACTGTAACGTACTTTCTGAAAGTTAAAAAAGTACATATATTTATGTGTTTCCAATGTTTTTTGGAGTAAAGCACAATAGTTTTATAATATTCATTAATATTGCTAACATCATTGCCAAAAACATTAGTACTTTTGCATTGGGAGCACTACTAATCCGGCCATTGAAGTTTGGGACCCCCTGAAAAAACTGCTCGTGACGTACTAAGTGCTCCACCCTAGCTTGCTTCCACCCCCGTAACATCCACTTGATCTCGCGCGCGGCACAAAGATGCAAGAACACCCTCTTTTGCCCAAAGTGCTCAAATTTTGCAAACTCCATCTAATGTAGTCCAATACTTCACAGATTCCACACTCACAATTTTGGTGCCAGGTTTGCAAATGTCTTGGGATCCCGTCTGGGACTAATTAGCTATGGGTGAAAGCTCAAACTTTGTGCCACTACCACTTGCCTGAGAAGAAGAATTCTTCACTTGCAAACTCTGCAAGTTAGAAATCAAGGTGTCCAATACTTCTCTACTAATCTCCACCTTGGATGAGGTAGAGTCTTCCACTTGCTTGTTCTTACCTCTTCCATCCATGGTCCATACTCCACATAACCCAAATATTATTATAGCACATTTAGACCATGTTAGAAATGCCCTCAAGCTTCAAAGTTTTCACCTTAGCCTCTCTTTTCCAAATCTTACCCCTTCATCACACCTCTACTACATTCTTGAAACATCCATTATCACCTCAAGAGATGTCTCTATTGAATCCTCCTCACTTATCACATGCATGGTTTAGTAGTTGATGTTGATCATATAGTAGTTGTTACTTGGTTCTCCCACACCCATTTCAACCCGTGTAAATCGCAACAAAAAATGGTCTAAAGCCCCCCACACAAACATCTCCACATCACAAATTGCCGAATTAAGCCTCCCCCTCCCCTACTACCAAATTAATACAGACCCTAAATTTGACCCCAACTTTAGCTACTACACTGACGGCTCCTTCAAAGAACCAACCGAAGTAAGCCCGGGACATTGGCATCGTGAAAAAGCCGGTTATGGGATATACAATTCAACCAAACAAATTAAATTAGGTAAAAGACTACATGGACTCCAAAATATTCTAAGAGCCGAAATGATGGCTATACACAAAACCCTTAAAATAATCACCACCCAATACCCACACGAACCGGCTCACATTTTTACAGATTGCATAAATGTACTATACCTCCTTAATACACATATTAAACACCCTACTTTACACAATAGTCACCCGGATAAAACTATCCTTACATCTATGGTTGAAATGCTCCAAAACCGTACACAAATTACTACACTCCATAAAGTCCGTGCCCATGCTAATATCGACGGTAATGAACAAGCCGACAAACTAGCAAAGGAAGGAAGAGAAAAAACCCACAAGAATGCCGAACACCCATACGAACACGCCCATGCCACCCCATACTACTTCCATAGATATGAATGGCCCTCTATGGGTGAAACTCCTGACAAAGGCCCCATACGATTCTTGGACAAATACCTCAAAAAACATGATCTTGTAAATAACCTAAAACAACTTACAGAAAACTTCCCCAATATTGATAAATGGACTGGCAACCCAAACATTCATAACGTTCTATCCAACAATTTTTGGAAAAACCCCATTATAACGGATTCACAAATCACATGCCTAATCAAATTTCGCACCGGACAATACATGGGGAATGCCCGTAAACAACTCTTCTTTGGAATAGAAAGATTCCCTACAATTACATGTCCAATTTGTAACACCACGGACCCAGACACATGGCTACATGTCTTACTCAAGTGCCAAAACCCCCATATACACTCACTAATTGTCAAGAGACACAATAAAGCCGTATGGGCTATTCGTAAACTACTCATATCATCAACCAAATCTCGGTGTTTCATTCTCATGAATGCCGGAACCTTTAATGACAATCCACAAGAAAATACGGTCCCTCCGTGGCTATTACCATGCATCTGTAATACCCAAAGATGTCATTGTAATGCAAGATTCAAACCGGACCTACTATGTGTTAGAGGACTTTCTTACAAAGACCCCCCACCAAACCATATAGACCCTAATCTCACCATCCAATTTATTGAATTCACATACTGTAATGATAGATTCTCCCCGGACACCATCTCAAACAAAACAAATAAATACCAACCACTACTTGATGATATTCAAGCACTAGGATGGAAAGTAGACCCCCTCATTGTTATCACCGCGGGTGCTAGAGCCACCACCTTCATCCCCTCAATGACAATTATTGAAGAAACCTTTAAAATCCCCATCACTTCAATCCAAACCACCTTTTCAAATATTAACACTAATGCAATTCAACATGCTATGTCAATACTCCTACATAAACGTAAACTTGAAAACAATCAACCCCTTCCGGACACTTTAAACCCCCCTCCATAGATCTACACTTGCATTTTTGCACTCTTTGTACTTGCCCTCCCTCTTTTAAAAACTTTTTGGGACCTCGGGTCCTTTGATATTGGTTACTTGCTACTGGTACATAGTGTCCACCCTCGAAAGGGGGAAGTAGTTCCATACTACTAACCCATGCCCGGTGGGCATGGACTTAGTGGTGGAACGAACGGACACTTTACTCACGCCGGCCTCCTCCGGGGACCGGCGTTCTTCTTCTTCTTCTTCTTCTTCTTGTTACTTGGATGAAGGCTCTAGATGAGGTATTCTAATTCATTTCTACTTCATTGAAACGTATTGCAGTGTAAATGCACATATGAGATATAGGCTACAAGATACATTACACGGTTATGGATGTGCTACGATACGATAATTGGCTGAGTAAGGGTACAGATATTGTCCGGGTCGGGTACCTCGTATGTGCCTCGTTGCCGTGTCTGTATCCCTCAGCCGTGTCTGTGCCTCGTCTGTGCCTTCTCAGCCGTATGTGTACACGACAATGTTGCTCAACACCACGTTGTGAACACGACAATGTTTCTCAACACCACGTTGTGAACACGACAATGTTTCTCAACACCACGTTATGATCTAGCTCCTCACACACTCACAAGTAAGGGTCTGATAAGTAACGATCACAAGAAACAATCTAAGTTGCAGGAATCGACAACAGCGTCTCTTAGCTCTTTCGCTTCGCCTCGATTGTGCTCAGCATGTGGTACGACAACCAAGTGATCGGCAACCACGAAGCAGACTTTGAGAGAGTACTCTAGGCGATGTTGGTGCTCATCATCTCGTCATTCTCCATATTGACGTCAAGACCTTCTCAAGTAAAGCCAACGCTGAAGTCTATCTTCACCCTCCTCGACGACAATCGCACCTAGCAACATTCGCACTCAACAAATAAATAATGAGAAGGTCGAACTCAATTTCTGGAAAACGTTTAGTAACGATGTCGTTCCTATATACAACCCAACAAGTCTAGAGTTTTGCTCTACAAAACAAATAAGCTTTGTCCCTCAAAACGAACTCTTGCCGCGACTTCTCTCTTCGACTCACAACTCACCACCTTTCGCACACCTCTGCAAACACCTTCTTAGAGGTCAAGACACATTGCTCACACTGAGGCGCGCGCAAATCACACACACCACCGTACCCCAATACCCAACGTTGCCCAGGGCTTGCACTAGTTCAAATCCTACGAAGCGTGCCAAAGCCTCGGCACCGACAGCAGCCACAATTGCGCCACTCAGTCGCTTAGTGAAGCGCGTCTCCGGCAACGGCTACCAAACACTCTGAAACACTCCAAGCTTGAACGTGACTCCACCCTAATTTGCGAACGCTCTTAGCTCATTCATCCAGTTGTGGCTCCGTGTGTGGTCCGTTGCGCCCGCCCTCCTTCCATCCCTCCGAAACAGCCGAGGCATTCCTTGTGATTCTCTCGCAACACCCGCACGCAACGACAACTTCTTCTACAGGATCTCAGCTTTCGACGGTTGTGGATGAAATCCCCAAGTCAACGTACTTTCATCTACAAATATCAGCAAAGATAACCGTCCACCTCACCCTTCTTATCTTATCTAGTGAACATCATCCGTCTTTCTATGTATGCTTGAGGTTTAGCAACAAAAAATCAGCACTATAACATTGCTCAAAAACACCTCAAAGACAAGAAATACTAAGTTTTAAGTGTCAAAAATCCATCAAGAATATACTCATATCTAAATGGGATCTTTCTCAAGTAAGGAACAAGTGAAACCCACTTGTAAACGTATAAACTGTCAAGTCAATGTCATCCTTGAAGAATGATCACATAATAACAATGAAGCTAATGGAGTGCACACACGGACGCACTCCATAACGTGGGAGACTCAACTTCAGAAAGATGAGTCTCTTTCAACTACACGTGAAGGTCATTTGGACTCCAAGTCCCAAATGAGGTGTCAAAAGACACCAATGGGCTCGGGAGAAACTACACCCATGCTGGTACTTCTCGTGGATGAGCAAGTGATGAATGGTGGGTAACCCAAGTTCGCGAAGCTGGGTTAAGTAACCCAATGCAATACGTACCAATACAATACGTATTGCTAGCTTAAAAATCTAAGGCAACGCTGGCGTCCACCGTCTGCTTCGACGCGAATCTGCTCACGTTCCTCGCCGAGGTTCTATCCGCGTTCTTCTGCAAAGTGATGCAGGGGAAGCCGGAGTTTGCTGATCAGTTGACGCACAAGCTGAAGCATCACCCCGGGCAGATGGAGGCCGCGGCCGTGATGGAGTGGCTCTTGGATGGGAGCAATTTCATGAAGGCCGCCGCCAAGGTGAACGAGACCGATCCTTTGAAGAAGCTGAAGCAGGACCGGTACGCGCTGTGCACGTCCCCGCAGTGGCTCGGGCCGCAGGTCGAAGTGGTGAACGCGCACGTCACGCCCAAGCTGCTGCTACGCGGGACCGTGACGGCGCGCCTGCAGATCCTTTTCACTTGCTGCACCTCGGCGCGCACTTGCAATCCTTCTGCGCCTGCTAGACCTCGTCCTCTTTGCGCCGCCTGATCCTCCTCTGCGCGCATCCCCGTGCTCATGTGGACCCCCTCCGTTGCACCTCCGCCCGCCTCTTGCCCCTCCTCCCCCGCGCACTTGTCATCCCACCTTCCTCCGCACGGATCTTCAGAACTTGATCCCCCACACGCCTCTAGCCCTCCAAACCGCGGGATCTCCCCCACTACTCGCCTAAAATCCTAAAATCCTACCACATTCCAAATCACACCTCCTACCTCTCACACATAAATCCTTTTCCTTTACAAACAACATCAAGAAACTTAGTCTCAAACATACTAAGACAAGCGGGCAAGAAGATAGACAGGAACCAAGAACGAGGGTGCATGGAGAGGAAGGACTAACCCAACCCTAAACCAATCTATGGTTAACCATGGGTTAAAGTCGCGGATGGGATGAAGAGGGCTTGGTCTCCTTCCATCCAGTTGCTACAAGCATGGGCGTAGTTTCGCCCAAGGGCCACCAATGCCCTAAAAGTGAAAAGACTCTAGTACTAACTCTTATTTTCAACTAGAGTTAGAATCTAGGTCTTCCTTTGGCTGTTTAACCTCCTAGTTGATTTACAATACATAAACCAACCTCCACAAAACCTCCAACGTGCTGAACCTGACAAATCACATATCATCAAGAATCCCTTAAAAACAAACTTCAATCAAAATTCTGGACCGAAACCACATAGTATGTGACATTCTACATTAAAGTATTCATTGTATTAGAGTGTATTATCAGGTATTCCAGAAATTCTGTAACTCCAAATTATGATCTAGCTTTTGCAAAACGTGTATGGATATTTGACCTTTTAGTTCGGCAAATCTAGTTCCTTACGTTGCGTAATCTCCGTGGATATGGAGCGATGAACAAGCACCATTTGAGTCAATTTGTGGCAAAACTCTCTCTCCGAGTTCCAAGTTTCCGCCATTAGAGCATCTCCATCCTTCCATGCCATCCCGAGGAAAAATGGGTGGAGACGTGAAGGGTTTCCTGGCACTGCAGCCGAGCTACCGGCTCGAGCTTGCACAGCCGGCCGGGGGTCAGAGGCAGCCCACGCCAGCCTGGTGCTTTGTGCAAGGGTTATTTTTATTATTTTAATACACCAGATTGCGCCTCAAGTTGTTGCATCCATCCACAATCTGCCACAAGTACTCAAGGAATTGGCTCCCTAGTCCAGGAAAATTCTCATCCGCTCACCAAACCTCTAACCTTTCTTGATTGGACGCTAGTCTGGGGACCAGCCCCGCAGCGAGATGGCGCTCCTATCTTTGGTGGTAGGGCGACCAACTCTATGCACCTCGTCAACCTCTACAATTTCCTAGGGCCTAGTGAAACTTTTCAAAATCCTTTGCCATGCTTGTATTGTATTGTATCTCGCTATTGGCTGGAGAGTGTAGCTTGCAATTTTCCCCACCTCATTCTAATTCAGTCAACTATGTTTATACATGCAACAACAATCTCATTATGACAGGCAACTTGGATCAGAACCATCTTCTCTCTAAAACAACAAGACTTGGTGTACACTCATATACCCTCCATTTCCATTATAACAACCGCTCAATAATAGACTATGTATATAGTAGGCAGAACCAACGAGGCTGTTGTAATAGGAGTAGATTGTATGTAGACTGATCTATTAACACGCCAAAATTGGGAATGTTTAGTGACAAAATATGGATGTGTGGGCACTACACCAAATTTGATGTTTCATAGAGTCATATTTAGAGCATCTCCACTCCTGGCGTGGAATTTTCCACGCTAGGATGTAAAATCTTCTCCACACTAGGAGTGGTTTAGGGTTTGGCGTTTGTTTGGCTCCACCACAAGCTCCAAATCTTTTTTCCAAAAAGGACGCTAAAACCTTTCACCTCGTGCCACCAATGACACGGCGCCACGTGTCGCCACTACTGACATGGCGCCACGTGTCGCAAGGGTATAGGTGTGTTGCCAACATCAAAAAATGGCGCACTCCCCCATCCAAGGAGATTTCTCTATGCCATGCACCAAAACTTCTAAAATTTTATAAAGTTTCCCCGTTTTGAGGTGTCGGGTGCAACTTTTTGTCCTCACAAAACTCCAAATTGGTGGTTCTCTTTCTCCGGGTGGAGATGCTCTTTACCCTTTAAGGCCAGACCTACTCCAAATACACCCAGGATCGACCGTGTTTGGGCTCTCCCAACCTTAAAAGGTTAATGATTTGAAAGCGCTATAGCTTTTTACTTTTTACTGAGAGCACCACTATTTGCACAACTTACGGAGGGTGATCATTATCAACAACATGGTTACAGCATTCATAATTCATACAGTGTGCAACCACTAAACATCAAATTTAGAGGAGAGAGTTGATGTGACTTGTCCTGCTTGATGAGTGGCAAACCCACTTTTTGATGTGGCCAAAAAGTGATCCAGTGCACCGGATGGATGATGCGACAGGTAAGTACAACAAGTGAACGCCGCCCAAGTGGCTGCCTTGGGCCAGGGCTGAGCCCACGCCGGGGCAGCCCACCAGTGAGACATGGAGGATGCGCTAAGGACTTCCGTCACGCCACCCGCCTCCGCAGCGTTGCCTTAGATTGCCCGGATTCTGAGACGGACTCGCGAGAGAGCGAGAGAGCAGAGAGACCAATCCCGAGCATACTTTTTGTTAATCTAGTAAGTGGCGCACTGGAAGCCTGGCGGGCGGGTAAGGGGGAGTGGATTCAAGTGCATGTGCTGCTGCTGCTTCTACTTCTTCTTCAGATTTGGTTCCGACGCCTGCGCACATTACTTTCTTCCTCTCCAGCCCCGGCCTTCGGTCGCTGCCTCCGTATTTGGTCCCTGCGTCCTTGCCAATTTGGCTTCTTTGGGCCTTGTGCCCCGCCTCATTCTCATCCTCCAGGTGCTTTCCCTGCTTGCTTTCCTTCCTCCGGCTTGCACGCACTCTCTCTTCCTCTCTCGTTTCGTGCGTATCTCTTTCATTAGTCTGGCTCTCACGCCGAGTCTTCATGCCAGCTTCTAGGTTTCGGTGTGCGATCGCGCTTCTTGAGAGCTGGAGTCGGTGCTGAATTGGATTCTCTGAGGGTTTGCAATTGCAATCGATCGAGTTCGCCGAGAATTCTGGAGTAGCGAGCGCCTTTTGCCATCCTTTGCTGTGAGTGATTGTATGTTTCGTTTTCTTTTATGTTGTCATGTCGATCGAATTTTGGAACCTGTGGATTGTCGTGTAGAGGGAGTGAATAGTGATTGAGGTTGCTGTTGATTTCTTGGACCATGGCGAGGTAACGCTTTGTGTGGAGCAGGTGGGCTTTTTGCCGTTGCGATGGCGATGCAATTGGAGCTTCTGCAGTATCAGGCTTCAAGTCCTTATGCAGCTCGTCCTCACCCCGCCGTGTTGCAGAGGGGATCATCGCAAACAGCTCGCTGCCTCCCGCTTCTACGGTATGTTTCTCTGCTTGCATGGGACTGCGTACTGTGCGGATGAAAGAAGTGGAAATATATGACGCACTTCACGAGACATGGAATTGTTGCAGTTTTTGTTGATGTATGGATCTTATGGTGATTTTGTGAACGTCAGTTTTTGTACATGATTGACCTTCGCCCTCGTATCATTGTATGTCCGCCGAAGTGCAATTTCTGTCGTTTTTACTGCATGGATGTGTCTGCTGCGACATTGAATCGTTTGCTCATATTTCTTTTGCTCCAGGAATTTGAATCAGCGAAAGGCGAAAACTGCAAGCAGGCTCCACCTCAGCTCCCAGGTTTGCTGAATGTTTATCTCATCTGTTCAGTGGCTGTTCATATCCATTTGCAATGCTTGGAAGCATTAGCCGGAAGTGAGAGACTCTACATACGCTTTTTGGTCATCTTGTGCGGATGACCGTAGTTTTTTGACTGGCGAAATATGCGAGTAAAGTCAATATCTCCTTTTGGTGGCTGCTGTTGATTTATCTATGACTGGCAAACAGATATGCAATTTCTTCAATACGAACTCACTATTTATGCTTCGTCCGCGTGATATAAGTGGTCGGGAGAGCACGAAGCTTTTAGTTGTTACTCAAGCTTCTGCACGCAGCGGCGGCAGCAGCTGGGATGATGGGAGAGATTTCAAGCAGCCCTCCCTCAAGGAGGAATCAGGCGGCATAATGTCCTTCGTAGCTAGTCTTGTAAAGAAAGTCATTAAGTTAGCAGGCATCATGCTTATACTTTCAACACTTTTTGCTGCTGCTGCCCCGTCCATTCTCTCATCGTCCAGAGGTCTCAAGACAATTATGTCCTTGGCAAGCCACACCATTCCAGGTCAGTGACTTCATTGCACCGGGTCTAGAGTGCCTTGTTACATTTGATAGTTTGGCGTTCGAAGTTTACTGAGAGAGATGCTTTCTAGTTTACTTTAACTACAGGTTCTCTTCTGTCTATTGCTTACCTTCCCATCTTTCTGTTTTGGTTCGCACTGGACTACTTCAACAATAACTCATCCGCTTTCTTTACTTGGACTTTCAAAGAATCTATTTTCTGACCATAGGGCATGATTCGGCACAGGAACTGTATCCGTAGCGCATGCATCTCTAGGCTGGAGGAAACCGGTTCATCTTGAAGGGATCACATTGAAAGGCATTGATGGGGAGACAGTGGTGTCGATTCCAAAAATCGAAACTAAAGCATCTCTTTGGTCGATTGTGCGTGGAAATACTGGATTTGGTGCGGGCCTCCTCTCTCACTCTACTTATTTTCATGTTATAAAACTTCTTAATCCAAATATGCAGTCCTCCGGGACATGTACGTTTAGTGTCTCTTTGCTCTATGAATCCACTTGTCTGAAATAAACACCTTGTAGTAGAAACGTTTCCATCAATTAATCGAAACTCTCCATCAATCAATCAAAAGTTTTGTTCAGATTTAGAATGAGGTTACTGGGACAGATACGTTGACCTTGAGATTTCCCGTGGTAGTGAACTACTCAGAAGTGTACTTAGGAAAATTGTTGTATAAACCATAAAGGACTTCTTGATGATGTGTACAGGTGATGCCACTGTAACGGCACCTGTTGTGGACCTTCAGCAAGATCCAGTGAGTGGGCAGCCTCACCTCGCCCTCGCGCTCACTCCACTGTCAAAACTCCAAGCAAGTAACCCAAACCCAAACAAGAACAAGAAACGCCCAGTGGCCACAGAGCCTCCCAAGGATGTCGCATTGACAGCCACTTTCAAAGCCCCTAGAGGGAGCTTGGAGGTTGTTGAGGGAAAGATTATTCTGCCTCAAGATGCTGCAACTGCCATTGGCCCAAGTATTTTTTTGGACGTAGCAGTGGGCCGGTTCGCTACCGAGGGCAATGATGCTCTGCAGTCAGCAACCCATGAGTACAGGGGCAAAGTGCCAATTCATGGGAGCTTGTACTCGGATCGTGCGCAGGTGGAGGCTTTGGGATTTCTGAGCTTGCCAAGGGGCCAGATTCAGCTGCTCAGGCCACTTAAAGCCGAGGTGAGATTACCGATCGTACATAGTTACTGGTCGAATTGGAGATTTGGTATGATGTAAATTCTATTGTATTTTCTAGTTTTGAATGCTGGGGCTTATAGAGTTGCACTGACAGTGGCTACTAGTTTGTGCAGATAATCAGTGTTGGAAGAAATTAGGTCGAGATTGCGAGATTTGTAATCTCTCGACGTGTCATAGTAACATGCAGGACGTGTGGTTCAGGGTTTAGGATTTAATCAAACATTGTGGTTTGCTGTCTTGCAATTAGAACGAGTTTAAGTAATTAGAACTCAAACCAATTACCAATCATGTATTAGACTACCCGTATCTATTATTTCAAGCATTCGGCATTGCTTTAGTTATATTTTAAAAATAAGTTGAAAAGACTTCCACTGAATGATTGAAATGCTAGATTTAGACACATGATTTTGGAATTGAAATTGCAAGTTGCTATTGGAACTAAATCAACATGCTAATTCTTTACAGATGGATTTGACACCTGAGCTAGGCAAGCTTTACTTGGCGCGCGTGAATCCTCTACTAGGTGAAATCATCGGACCGGCCATTGGCGAAGATGACTTGCCAGACATCACTATTTACGTGGCCCCAGCCAACTTTCGTCTTCCTTCCGATGAATACTCCATTCGTATCGAGTCCATGAGGACGGTAAGGCTTCCTATGTGATTGAGATTTTGTTCTTGTGTAGCTTGTCCCTTTTACAGAAAATTCGTCAAGCTGCACTTTTCGGGGCTCAAGGCTCCATACGCTTCACTCGATGTCTAGTTCTGCGCAATGCCTAGTAGATGTTTTAATCTCTTGCTTGAGATGCATATTTAAGGTGTTCCAGCCACTCCTACTGCGCAGACTATTGCAAAGGGGCAACTAGTGGATGGAGTATTGAATCTTCTTTCTCGTCAAGACCTTCTGAGGGGCCGGTCACAAATTACCGCTCTGACGTCGCCTATTGAGGCCAACATAAACCTCAAAACTGGCGATGTTTCTTGTGATCGTATTGACCTCCTTCTTGCAGGTAGTGATGCACATGTTTTGAGTTTCATTTTTTTCCCCTCTTATACTTAAACCTGCATTGTGGAGGATTTGAACTGTGTCTAACCGGGCTTTCCTGCTGGTTGTGATTCACTCTTCTTTGCTTCCAGACCGAGTGCATGTTGCGACCTGGGGCGCTGTGAACATCCACCAGGAGACGGTTCAAATGACACTTGCGATTCCCGGGAGCACATTACGCGAAACTCTGGGGCTGTCTCGCCTTGCCCACGATTACTACCTCAAGGCAAGTGAATGAGTATGAAGGGTGAATTCAGCTGTTGTGAATTTGATGATAATACTTGCGATATTATCTGATCTACGAGATTCTGCATGTGAGCTGCGAAAGAGGAGTCTGAGTATGACTGTCGAACAACACTGCAGATTCCAATTCGGGGCTCGTTGGAACGACCACAAGTGGATTTTATGGCGGCAGGCAAGGGCATTGCACAATTGACGCTGCAGCAGCAAACAGGTGGAGCTGGGCAGCTTTTCTCATCCTTTTTCCAGAAGTCAGACAAGGAGACCAGCGCCGGCGAAGTCCCCAAACCTATTGATGTCCTTCCATGGGACAACCGAATCTAAGGTGAAACTAGCTGCAGTGTATGTATGAATTGTACATTATGACTTGAAGGGAGATCGAAACAAATGTTTGTTTTGCTGCATAAATTATGGGAAGTAAAACGTGGACTGCGGAAGGCTTATGAATATTTTTACTGAAACTTGCATGTTTATGACTTGTATATTGAATGGGTGCCTATATTGAACAGTAGTAGTTGGATGTCAGCTGCTTGTGTAAATTCTGGTCAGCATTGTAAATCATGATGCTTTGGTTATATCTATATTTCTTATGATCTGTGTAAGTATGTCACGAAAGTGTTCCAGGACTATGGTATTTGTGTGTGAGGTAAGCTTAAGACACTTTGACCTGATAGAAAAAGAGACTTTGTACTGTGTGTACACACTCTCAAAACCGAGTCAGTGATTCCCTACATCAATTTTCACACAATGCCAGGCAAATAAAGACGGAGAGCACATAAACTTACGCTTGTGTAAGTCAGTGTAGTACAGTCAGCTCCCTTCTGTATTCTAATGACCCAAGGTTTGATTCATAAAGTGCACATTTTATTGTGTTGGTGCTCACCACCTCATTTTGACCGCTACTCTTATCCCTTTGAGGCCGGGATAAGAGTAGGAATCTATGAAGTGTTCTAGATCATGCAAAACGATATCTACGCCTTGGGTGCATTTCATTGTGACTGCATTTCATGGAAATCATTGTAGCTCGTCGAAGCTTGCACCGATTATTGTGGCACCAATTCCAGTAGATGCACATCTTCCTCCACCTCTTTTCCATAGTTTAAGTCTTTCATGGAGGTGGCTTGTAGCAATTGCTATCAAGAATATCCTGCCAAAGTGACCCAAAATAAGTTGCTCGTCCTTAAAGGGTTATGGTACACGGTTCCCTGAATATAGTGTAGACTAGACTATTTGAAATTTCCTACACTAATTGAAAATTTACATGCAATTGTTGACTAACACACACTTGCTTGAGAACAAATATCCAATCAGAACTTGGCATGCACATGCTTTGATGGAAATTAGTGTGGGTGATCTACATCAATAATCCCTCTACACTATATTCAATGTTTAGTGTAGTGCTCTCATGGGCAAAGAAAACCTTCACAATTATAAAAGAAAATGTTCTAAAAGACTATACAACTAATCAAAAGTGAGGAGAAGAAGCATAGGCAAGGCTATGAACTTATTCTTGTGTTTGAAGGTGATTAATGAAAATAGCTCCAAAATTGAGTTGGTAGTCCTAAGTTTATTCATAATGCAACTTCTCTCTTGCTGCTATAGTTCTTGAGTTGAAATTTAACCCCTAAGGTACCAAGGCAGTTTTACACCAAAAACACTTCAAAATTAATGGATTCTAGTGCAATGAATAAAGAAGGTAACAAAAACTTTTATTTTTAGTTCTGATCGTAAGATCTCTATAAAGGCTTATTAAGTAATACATGCACAAAATTTCATAAACTTTGACCGCACGGATTAAAAGATTATAGTGTTTGAAGTCAAGCAAATGGTTCATTTTCTTCCCTGCGTTTAGTGGATCAGCAGACTTTGACTTCACTTGGTGTCAAAAAATTTCACTACACAAGGTCTAAATCTATTACCATCTTGTTAAGCATGATGTTAGCTCTTTACACACCAATTTTTAGAGGTAGAGACGGGGTGTAGCATATTGAAAACAAGTGTGCAAGGAGTGGAGGCTCGAAATTTGTTAATTCACACTTTAATTTTTTTTGAACTTAATATGTTTTCGATTGATAATCTGAATGGTTTATATGAAGGTTTACATTACATATTGAGGTGGAAAAAATAAAAAGTGAAAAATATGAAGATCTCTAGGTTTTATGTGGAAAAGAAGAAATTTTTTTGGTACCTTGCCCGACAATGAGTGAAAATGTGCGAAAATGTTTGACTTGGGTTCGTATGCTATTTTTCACTAAAGACAAGAACTTTTTTTTGACAATATGAAGGGAAATAGTATTACTTGCGAGTACTGAAAATCTTACTTTCAATAGAGTGTCCTATCAAAAGTTTTTGGAGGTGCCCGAGGTGCCCGCCCTCCCCATTTGAAATTAAAAACCCTATAACTTTTTCATCAAATGTCCAATTTAGGAAAAAATTGTTTTCCCACTAAGGTCTTGGTAATGCCCTTCTATGGTAAGAATTTCATAGATGAATATTTGAAATTGACAGCATAGGAACCTGACCGAACTTTCAAAAAGCCAGTTTTGGACACTTGGTCCTTTAGGGGTTAAAGGAATGATAGTTAACATGACTGTTCATCTCATCCAATAAGCGGTTTGACAAAATGATCAATAGTCTTCTAGATATGGCTTCTCAAAATTTGTTGTTTTGCTAAATAATATAGTTTTGAGAGTTGACTCAGTGTAAATCTAATATGCAACTCAAGTATAAAATCGTTAGTAAAAAATAAGCCAATGGAGTTGAAATCACACTTTTCAAACGAAGGATTTTTTTTAGAGTTGTAATGTGTATCACTTATTACTTATATTAGATAATAGACTTGCTCCAAACATTATGAAGATCTTTTGTGGTAAACACCTAATGGAATCACCTTGTATTGATTCTTGGTGAAAATCGTAGGGTTTTGAGTGTTTATTTCTTTGTCAAGAAATAAAATTGTCTTCATAGAAGCACTATGTTGACTTGATCACTCCACATCAACATATTCCAATTAATCCTTTTGCCTTTAAGCGATGACATTCTAGTCTTTATGTGCAGAAACTAGAATTGACATGAAATTAGAAAGAAATTAGGTTTTCAAGATGAAAACTCAAATTGTGAATATGCACACTTTGTAATAATTAGATCATGACTTGGAGTTATAGGACTCTCAAAATATTTGAGAATATAATGACAAAATTGATCAAATAAACTCAAGCACATACCAGTTTTGGTTTGGTGCCAAGATGGTACTTCATCCATCCACCTTGTTATTGTCACACTTTCACTACTCTTAGTGTTGAAGAAAAAAAGTGATATTATCAAAAGTGATAGGGGTATTAATCCCTAAATTTCTTTAACAATTTCACACCTAAAACACTTTGAAACTGTTGATTCTAGTGCAATGAGTAAGGAAAAAAACAAAAACTTTAATAAAGACTTATTAAGCCACAAACCCACAAAGTTTCATAAACTTTGACAACACGGGTTGAATAATTTTAGTGTTTGAAGTAGAAATAGCAATCTATTTTGTTCCCTGCATTGAGTGGATGAGCAGACTTTGACTTCACTTGCAAGTGAAATTTTTGCACTACACAAGGTCTAAATTCATTACCACCATGTCAAGCATGATATTAGTTCATCAATGTACACCAATTTTAGAGGTAGAGATGGGATGCAGCATATTTGAAAAAATTGTGTTAGGAGTGGAGGTTAAAAAAATGCCAATTAACATCGTATTTTTTTAACAAAATATGTTTTTGAACAAAAATGCAAATGATCAACAAGAAGGTTTACACCACATTTTGTAGTAGAAAGAATAAAAATAAAAGTTTTTAAAAAAAAATCCTAGGTTTTATGTGGAAAATAAGAAGTTTTTTTGGTACCTTGCCCAACAATGTGTGGCAATGTGTGAAAATGTTTGACTTAGGTTAAATTACTATTTTTCATTAAAGACAAGAAACAACTATGTGTGGCAATGTGTGCTCATGTGTGGCAATGTGTGACACTTTGAAAGGAAATAATATACTTGCTAGTATTGAAAATCTCACATTAAATAGAGTGTCCTAGTCTAGAAAGTTCTTAGAGTTGCCTAACATGCCCCCAGTCTAGAAGTTTTTCTTTAAGGTGATATAACTTTTTTTCCATAGATCCAATGAGAATAAAAATTATATCCCCATGTAGCTCTTTTCTTCTTGCATATTTGTACAAAATTCCATAATTAGAAATACAAATTGCAACGCTGGGAATGTGCCCAAGATTTGTAAAAGTCCACCTCAAGACTTTTATCATATAGGGGTAACAAACGAGTGTTGAACTAGGGAAATTGATTTCAAGGGTTTGGGTGATAATATCAAGGTGTGCTATTAACAAGGGTGATATTATTTTATTTTATTTTTCTGGCACAAATAAAAAAGAATTGATTGCAAAGAACAAGGAAATCAAATTGGAGAGAAATCACTCGCTAAGAGTGGCCACGCACAACAACCCAAGCCCAAACACTACACTAAATTTGATGTTTTGTGTAGGCACACTATATGATTTATAAATGCTATAAGTTTTTACTCTTGATGAATATCTTTACCAACCATGTTAACAAAAGATCACCCTCTTTAACTACACCATTCCCTGAATATAGTGTAGACTAGACTATTTGAAATTTCCTACAGTAATTTCATTAAACGCAAATTAAAGTGGTCCACTTGAATTTTCCATCCACATCAAATCATGTCCATTAGAAATAGTGTGGCTTGTTTCAAAATAAAAGACACGGGAATTGATGTGGATAAGTTTTTACAAGTTGTACTCAAAACCAAAATTATAATATAATAACATAATAATAACATAATAACATAATAACATAATAACATAATAGTATAATAACATAATAAAATAATAAAACATCATAATATAATAAGATAATAAAATAATATAACATAATAATATTATTTTATAACATAAGAATATAACATTAGAATATTAACATAATATTATAATATAATATAACATAATATAATATTAACATAAGAATATAACATAATAATATAATAATATCATATAATAATAACATAATAACATATATTATAATATTAATACTATATATAATAATAACATATTAATACTATATATAATAATAACATATTAATACTATATATAATAATAACATATTAATACTATATATAATAATAACATATTAATACTATATATAATAATACTATATATAATAATAACATATTAATACTATATATAATAATAACATATTAATACTATATATAATAATAACATATTAATACTATATATAATAATAACATATTAATACTATATATAATAATAACATATTAATACTATATATAATAATAACATATTAATACTATATATAATAACCAAAATTGATGTGTTCCACCTCAATTTTCATCCAAAACTAGAATTGATGTGGTCCACCTCAATTTTCATCTACATTACCTAAAGTATACATAGTTGTACTCTCAGTAAAATCTTCACCAGAAGTAAAAAAATCATAGCGCTTTCAAATGATAAAGTACCCCCACACTAAACATAAAATTTAGTGTAACAACCTTGGGTGATATTATCAAGGTTAGACTACAGCAGTTTATTTGGAGGCCAATCTGGGTGCACGAAGCCTAAAAAACACTGGCCCTCGCTGTGGGATTGCGCGTCTGTCGTTAGATAATTCGGTGTCATGACGACGATCGCAAGCCATGCGTGCGTCCAGCCACGGAAGGACAGGCATCCCCCGCGATCGAGCAGGCCAAGGGTGGATTCCAGCCTTGGGAGAAGCTGGGCTTCATCGCCGCCCCAGCGGCGTGGGAGCAAAATCTGAGCTAGCGTGCAAAAGCGCGTGAGAGTGCAGTGGTGGCCGTAATCATATAATGCACGGTCCCACGACCTCCCAAGAGCCACCCCAGCTGCAGATTCTGCAACAGTGCCCAGCACTAGGCGCATCTGCGCTGGCAATGCGGCATCTCTGAGTTCCATCTCATCTCATGAACCCCGCTCCCCACCCTCAGCTCCCCCGTGGTCTGGTATACCCGCGCATCATCGAACTGCTTCTTCATCATCATCTCATTATTCTTCCTCATCTCATGAAGTCCGGATCTTACTCCTGTTGCGGCTAGCTGCGGCAGCTCATGATCCGATGAAAGTCACATCGCGCGAGCACTTAACAGGCCAGGCGCTGTGCCCGGAGTTGCTAGCCGTCGAGCGCGGATCTAGGAGGAATGTATACGGCACGGATCTAGCATGGAATGCTGGAGATCCCCTCCGAAGCTCGCTCTCTCCGACGACGGGGCCGCGGCCACTCGATCGAACGGGGATGTTCTGGTGTATATTCAGATCCAGCCGGTATATCCACTGCTGTGAGCGTCTGTCGCGGTGGGTGCTGCCTGCTTATATGTAGCGCTCCTGTACCCAGCCTTCCGTTACAGCTCATTCCCCGATCTGAGCGTCCCACTCTAATTCGCTCTCCCTACCGACTGCCTCGATAGCCGCTGCGAGCGAGCGAGCTAGCGCGACTGACTGACTCAAGACTCACTGTTCACTGGTTAGGCGCCATGGCTATGATGGAAGAGTACTTGTGGCTGGTGGTGGTTGGCGCCTTCGCGGCCTTCGGCTTTGGGTTCGGAACAGGTATGCCGCTTCTACTTCATCACAGTACTGGAGCTCGCAGCACCGTGCTTCCGGGATGCAACATGATTTCCCTTGTGGTGATAACAGGTTTTCAGAGAGTTGGTACCTCGCCACTCGATTAGCTGCAGCATACCGTTTTGAGCCTGGGTGGGATTCCGGGACAATGCCGGTGACGCGCGAGCTTGTTGTTGGCGTTGTTGGTGAAGGTGATGAGTATCTAACAGGTGGGAATGTCTCTGTTATTATTGGTGTGGTTCAGGGTCCAATGATGTGGCCAACGCTTTCGCTACCTCGGTGGGAAGTAAAACTCTAACGCTCAAACAAGCGCTGATAATCGCGGCAGTCTTCGAGTTCTCCGGCGCTCTGCTGCTGGGTCGTGTGTCTACGAACACGATTGCGGGAGGCATTGCCGACATCAACGCCTTCACCGCCAACCCTGAGGTGTACGCCTATGGAATGGTGTGCGCGCTCACGGTGGGAACCATATGGCAGGTGCTGTCGTCCTACATGGGGCTTAACACCTCCTCCACCCACACCATCAGTAAGCTCCTCGCGCCTCCCTCGCATCCCGTGATTATTTGGCGCTTGCCATTCCTGCTACTGTTGTTGTTGGTGTCGGCGGAGAAGTACAGATGAAGAACTGTTTCTGACGGTGGTTGGGGATGCTCCGCAGTTGGGTGCATCATTGGATTCGCCCTGGTGTGGGATGGGAAGGACGCCGTGGTGTGGGCCGTGAAGGACAACTCCGGGTCGAGTTTCCCGCCCTACAAGGGCGTGGTGGCGATCATGATGGCGTGGTTTGTGGCGCCCGTGCTGACGGGTCTGGTTTCCGCCTTCATCTTCGGTTCGGTGCGCTTCCTAGTCCTGCGCCGCAAGAACGCCTACACGCTGGCGTTCTGGACACTACCCCCGATGGTGCTCCTCACGGTGTTCATCAACGTCTACTTCGTGTTCACCAAGGGAGCCAAGAAGGCGCTCGACAATGCCGGCGACTGGTCCGACGGCAAGTCCGCGTGGATCGCCATCGTCGTGGCCACAGGATTGGCCATCCTCACGGCACTCATCGTGCTGCCGCTTCTGAGGCGACACTGTGAGAAGCTCTTCGACTCCAATGGCCGCCCCATCGCGCATGTCGACGGCTCCAAGATCGAGAGCGGCGAGAAGACCATCCCCGGCGAGGGTCAGTTCAGGGGTGAGGGCGAGGTTGTCGCCATTGACACCCTGGAGCTCGGCCCCAACCCAGTGCTCAAGGAGGCTTGGCACAGCAAGGCCTGGCGCGGTGCTACCCACGGCCTCAACGTGGACATCCACAAGGTCGTCAAAACCGACGCCAAGGTGAACGCCATCCACGAGCAGGCCGAGGTGTTCGAGCCGCGCGTCGAGTACGCCTTCTCTTATCTCCAGGTACGCACCCACTTCCATCACACCAGACCAGTCCACATGTCCTCGCACGCTCAACGCGATGATTGGTGACGAACTGCCCCGCGGCCTGCCTGTGTTCCTGCAGGTCTTCTCGGCCATCTGCGTGATCTTCGCGCACGGAGCCGGCGAGGTAGGCTACATGGCCGGACCCCTGGCCTCCATCTGGGACGTGTATAACAATGGCAAGCTGTCGTCGAAAGTGTCGCCTCCGGTGTGGATCGTGCTTATCGGCGCCGTCGGGCTGGTGGTTGGGCTGGGCACCTACGGGTACAACGTGACACGCGCGATGGGCGTGCAGCTCGTGAAGCTGACACCCTCGCGTGGGTTTGCGGCGGAGCTGGCCACGGCGCTGGTGATCATGATCGCGGCGCAGTACGGGCTGCCGCAGTCGTCGTCCCAGTGCGTGACGGGCGCCATCGTGGGCGTCGGCCTGCTGGAGGGCTCGGAGGGCGTCAACTGGCGCCAGTTCGGGCGCCAGTTCTTGTCGTGGGTGGCCACGCTCGCCGTGGTCGGGCTAGGCGTGGCGGCGCTGTTCGCGCAGGGCGTGTACGCTCCTGGCGCCATCGATTCCAAGCACATCCAGCAGTACAAGATGGATATCGGCACGCTGAACAACGACATGTACACGGAGTTCAACACCACCCTGCAGTCGTTCCAAGCCGCCGCGCTTGCCGGCTCGGTGCCCACGCTCACCGCCACCGACTGGGCCGTCCTCAACGCTACCGTCGCCAAGAACGCGAAGACCGTCAAGAGCTTCATCGAAACCGCCAAGCCCATCCCAGGTAACGTGATACTTATTAAAGATCCGTCACTGACACTTTTCTTCCTCACTCCTCTCCTCGCAAATTCCTGATGCATGGATGGTCTGCTGCAGTGCCTGTTGCGGACGTGACCTCGGCGCTGAGCAAGACCTTGAAGCTGTACCAGAACTACACCATCTTCACCCTGGGCCAGGTGGGCTTGGCGCCCGGCGTGCTCAAGTGCAATACGGCGGACCAGGTCCTAAACTTCACGGCTGCTTGTCCGGCTCCCAAGTTCATCTAGGTTTTTTTTTCATCGTCATCATCGTCGTTCATGGCGTGAGATCAAATTTTTAATACATTTTGTGTCGGAATGGAGAGCAACTCAGAAACTTGTCGTTGTATGTTAAATCCATTGGCTAGTAAAGCTGGGTTCCGAAGGCTCACAATGTGGACATCACTTTCCCCGACGTCCCACCAGCATGCATGATCATCATCATCATCATCATGTGCCAGTGCTTCGTCGGTCGATGAAAGGGAGTACGAGCGAGAGAGAGTTTGTCATCCGTTTGTATGTACCTAGTCAGAGGAGTTAGTCCCGGACACAGAGAAAGAAAGAGACAGATCCAAAACAGAAAGTGTAGCCTTTTACGGAAGACGATCAAGCCATATACAGTCCCGGTAGAATGGAATTGTAACACTAGTCTCCGGAGAACTGTACGTGTTGTGGTCTTTGTGTAATTCGGAGAAAGTGCCAAATGATTCCTGGAACATCTCAAAGCCTTTTGTTTCGGCCATTTGGGAAATCAATACAGTGAACTCGACAGTAACTGCGGGATGTGAATGGACTGTTGTGTAATCGAATGAGAGTGCCGATCAGTTTCCCATGGAGTCATGGCCCTGCCTCCCTTTGCGACTGAGTAGTTGTTCCACATGGGTACAAGTGTGGTTTTGTAGTGGAATAATGCCGAGGTTTCCGCTGAGATTTGCATCAAGAGTCCGGAAGCGGATTTGCGCATGCAATCATAATTCACAAGTGGGATTTTACACTGCTGTCGAATGTATACTAAAGGCTCTGATTTGCACTGAAATGCTTGTCTCGTGCAGTTTCGAGCATCGTGAAAGCTCTACTGCACTCAATATTGTTGCTACCCAAATCATCGTATTTACTCGTTTTTGCCTCGACATATCAACGTACTTCAGGCAATACAAAGTGAAATCTAAAAGTCATCCAACTCTGTCATTGCTGATCTCTGCAGTGGCTTTTCGTTTTTTTATTTTTTCGTTCTCTCCAACTGTAAGTCATCTTTTTTATAGTCACTGTAATTGTTTCTGTTGTTTCTGGTGTATGCTGAGCCTGACGCATGAGGAGGTAACAAGATCGTATGGTGATCACTCTATGCGTGAGTTTATGTGTTGATTGTACAGCAAGTTTGAAACTTAAATATCTTCGCATATGCAGATCAATCAATAATTCAATACGCTTGCCGCACCTCCACCCCAAAGCCCAAGTCTACCACACCAAACTCTAAGTCTGTCACACCAAACCTCAAGCTTGCTTCACCAAATTCTAACTGTGTGACACCTTGGCTAAGTCTCGATCAATTTCAAGACAAAGTCTTGAGAATAACATTGAAACTTTCACGGCTTTAGGGTCATAATTACAATGTAAAACTACTGTATTGGGAGTCACTAAATTGAAATTACAATGGGAATGTCATTATCATCTACCTATATAATAGGCGACAGTCTGTCCGTCCGCCGCTCCTGGTGGACCAACAGACCAAGAAGACCAACACAAGCACACCAAGAAGACCAACACTAGCAGACCGAGAAGAACAACAAGACGATCGGAGTGGAAGGGCTGATAAGACGTTATTTCAACAAGTCGATCGGAGTGGAAGGGCACGATGGGAGTGGAAGGGCACGATGGGAGTGGAAGGGCACGATGGGAGTGGAAGGGCTGCGGGAAGTTTTTCTGTAATGATCAACTCTGAAATTTCAGGGTTTGCTATGGGAGCCCCGTCCCTATGGTGGCCATTGGCGGAACCTTGAGGGCGAACATGGGGGAAGTCATGGCGCATCAAACCCTGAAAATTTGAAGGGGGTCGCCGTTGTGTCGGCGTTGTTTAATCAGGTTGTGATCTGCGTTTTGTGATCAGTAGTAGGTTGCGATCTGCGTTTTGCTTGCACTGCTCGAAATCGCCATTGAGCGGTCAAGTTCAAAAATAGGCAAGTTGTGTAGGTCGTTTGTGTTTGTGATCTGCGTTTTGTGATCAGTAGTAGGTTGCGATCTGCGTTTTGCTTGCACTGCTTGAAATCGGCATTGAGCGGTCAAGTTCGAAAATAGAAAATTCTCTTGGAAAAATCTGACCCTAATTACTCCAACTTCGACAAGGAGCGGACCAAGGATTTCATCCTCCGGAACCTGGTGTAAACCTCACACGTGGAGATTGGCACTTCACTTCTTCTCTACGACTAACCCCACGTTACGTGACAGATCTGGGCAGTGTATGACGAGAAAGACGGGTTTCGACGAGTCTGGGAACGCATCAACAAAGTTTCGAGGCATCCAAAGTTTGAAGCATCGGTCACATGGCTGACGCCTTTTAAGCCAGTGCCGGAGGCAATCAGGATGTTCGAGGTAGACAATATTCTTCGATATCAATACTGTACTCTATGCCTTGCACATGGAAACTGTTGGTTGAAGTAGTGCTGATCTTTGCTAATGGATGCAGAAGTCAGGATACGCAGTGTCTTGCAGCAAGTTTGAGCCGGGGAGTAAGGCCATCTTTGAATCCATCAACACGTTCTCGCACAAGATGGAGTTTGAGTGGATAGACGAGAAGTGGTGACGATTTATTCAAAGAAAGACCAAGTGTGGGCGCTCTACACAACGAAATTTTTGAAATCCGCGTCTGCAATCCCGAGCCCTGGCGCCAAGTGTCCCCAGTTTCGCGTGGTGCACATCCTGGAGGATGTGAAGCCAGAGAAGATGCTGGTGTTCTCAGTGCTGGAAAGGGCCAGAGGCTACCGCACGGTGTACGAGGCAATGTATGAACTTGGGTCAGTGTCTTTCAGTTACGACCAGGGCTTTTTTTTTCGTTCGCCAGATTCTCTTTCGGCCAGTGAGATATCTTCCTTCCAAAATTTAACCCAACCCACATCTCACAGCAAAGCGAATCTGTCAGACTGTCGCCAAAAAAAAAAGCCCTGGTTACGACGTTCTGTTCTCCCACAGGGTGCCCGCTCACCAGCTGCAGGGTAACGAGGGCCCTTTAGCTTTTACACTCAAAGGGAGCTGGGATGTCGATCCGGCTCGGCATCCAATTGTCGAAGGTGATCTGTGAACCAGTGAACACCTTCATGCTCATCAGGATGCTACGTCTAGGGCAACACGATCATGTTACTTTAACAAAGCATGGATGCCCGTATGCAACTTTGTGAAGTTTATGAGGCGAAAACTCCCAGCACCAAGATGAAGAGTAATAGGATGGCTACAAGATGTAGAGTTGACACTCCCTCGCATCATCACCATTTCAGATTTCTGTTTGAAACTGTGGACTAAAAGTGTGTGAATTGTGTGCAATTGAAAGCGCCGCAACTGCATGCATTTGAAGTGACTGAGCAACCACGTTCATAATGCGTCCGAGGAATGTGAGCAGCGGGTTTGAATGCATGCTGCATTGTGTGGTCGGAGCTCGATAGGTGATGAATTCTAGGTTTTAAGACTTTGTGGTATAGGGTTTACAGTGTTCATCATTATTTGAGAGTTTAGGGTTTTAGGTTTTTGTTGTTTTCGTGTGTATATTTCACGATGCTGGAACTTGGTGGGGACTTTGTCACATATTGACAAGTTTGCAGTCTCAAAATTTCAGAATTTCTTGATGGATTTTTTGAGAGTAAGTTTTATCTCTATTGATGTTCATTGAGTTTAAACGATGTTGATCAGCAATGTAAGTGCAACGATGCTCATAGTTGACTTCAAACAATGCACTGAGTACCTGTTACGATGCCTTGGACTAAGATTGTTTATTCTGTAACTCATTGATTCTAACGATGCATTGAGTTTCTGCAACAATGCCTTCCACTTGCACTTCGATTGTTTATTCTGCAATGACGCTTTGAATTTGAAGAATGATGCTCATTCTGTAAAGCACATCTACAGTATTTTGCAGGTTGATGCTCATACACGAGATGGTGCGGCGGATGCGGCAGCAAAATCAAAGCCGAGAGGCCATGTTCAACGACATGCAGGTGAAAATTGTTACAGCTGCAGTCCTCTTTTTATACTACTCTTTTCTCTCTCTTAAGAGCTATACTAGATCAATGGAAGAGCTTGGAAGAGCTTGGAATCTTAGTCGCTTTTCTTCTCATTGAGTTGATCATAGGGATTGAGAATTGTGTAGGATTGATTTTATATGAGAACAAAGGTTTGAAGAAACTTAAATCTCATGTGTATTAGTGTAAAACAGTACGAGAGGAGAAATGCGACCTCAAAGAATAGGATTTTGAGGAATTTAAGAGGAAAAGGGTTTAAGAGGCCGGGAGGCGATGGGGAGGGGGCAAAGTGGTGGCCGTGATCAAAGTCTGTACAGATCTAATCTTTGTACACAAGTTCTGAGATTAATAATCATTGTACACAAGTTCTGAGATTAAGCAGGTCAAACTGTACCTTATTCAAACAATCTCCATCTCAAACCAAGCCTAAATTTTTATTCTAAAGACCCACACTATTAACCCCAAGACTTTACCTTTGCAACTTCACTTGACCCAATTCTCTCAATTTCCAAAAAGTGACACCCTTACACAACCCAAATCCACACAATTGATGACTTAGCTTTATCAACAAAGTGATAACTTGGGATTGAGATAGCCCTTGCCCCGTTGGTACAACGGGTCCTTACACTAGTCTTGAATAACTTCTCTCGGTGATGCTCATGTTCGTAACTGCCGAGCTGTTTTCCTCCCTGTACAATTCGGAGAACCTGACATTGCGGAATGTTCACGGCATTCCCGCATTATGAGATCTCACAACCTAAAGCCCGCCACGGGGAAAAGCCCGGGCATGCATTAAAAATAGATGTGGCCGTATGCAGGAAGAGGCCCTCCTAGCTGGGCCTGTTCCTATACAAAGCAGCCACACATGGCACCCATGCGGCCTCCATCTGGCTTCAGGTTTCCCGGGTTGGGGCTTGGCTCCTTAGATGGGGCGAGCCCTCCAAACCGAGGAGGAACCCTAGCCAAGGCCCCGATTCAAGAGAACTTTTTTCACTTGATTCACTTTATTCACTTTTTCATTTTTTTGCACTTTTTTCAACAAGGGGGGGATTTTGTAACCAGTCCCAATGCTTGTGCGCGCATAGATTAAGGATCCGGGCCCTGTCACGTGGGTCCTGCCACCGGTTGCCACAACCTTACAGGCATCCTTCCTCATCCATGTGCGCACGCTTACCGATTTAACAGGATATCCCCCATGCTCGGACTTACCGCGTGGGGTCACAAGGTGGTGGGGCCAAACCTGGCCCCTATTTTGTTTTTGTATGGGGACCTATTTATAGCAAGGGAGTGACCTTCAAGATAAGCAAAGGCTGTAGGCTCCAAATTCGTCAAAAAAAATCCAAAAAAAGCCTCTGGACCCCCCAAAATAAGAGGGCCAGAAAAATGACCCCACGCCATTAAGATGGGGGCCCACCTCGGGTAAGTCCGAGCGTGGGGATATCCTGGCCGCGCCCATGCTTACATGCGGGCCCATTTTGGGGAATTTGTGACCAAAACTGCTCAGCCATCCTAAAAGCGCTCGTACCATATGGTGAGTGAAGAATGTGTTGCAGCTTATCCAGGAGATATATTTTACTTTTCCAGCACAGTTGGTGGAAAAGTCTGATACTGAGAAGCAAAAAAATTGGACAATGAAATAAGAAGCCAAAGTAGAGCAGTGAATGTGAATTTGACATGTAAACTTGGAGAATTTTTCCAAAGGGTAAATGAATATACTTTAAGGCAGCGTTTAAAATGGATTTTGAAAAAGGTGCTGGTGTGGCAACTTGGGTAAGTGATTTCTTTCAATATAAGAGGAAAATTTTTAATTTCATTTTTCATAGATGAAATCACATGTTTTCATTATGTCACAGAAATCATAGATTTTTATCTGAAATTTTAGAATTATTCTGATTTCCTGAAGAAAAAGTGAAGAAAATTCATATTAATACAAATTGTGCTATAAAATTCTGAAAATTTCACCAGAGAGTACCAAAATTTGTGTTGTAAAAGAAATTTCCGTGTTCAACTAAAAACAATAAAGCGGTTATAGGTCCAAATTTCAAATTGCAATAGCTTATTCAATTTTACGTATTTTTTAAATTTTCAACTTGGAATGGAAACTAGACTTCATAAACTTCCTTTTTTTAGTTGGACTCAAGTTCAAAAAATATCACTTTAATGGATCAAATTCAGATTAAAAGGTAGTGCTAGAAGTTTCTCAAATCCACTACATTAAGATCCGTGTCACAAACATTTTTTTTCTTAGATAAAACATGATTACCTCAATGAGGCAAGTTCCATCATCATCTTATGCTTATGCATTCAATAAATTCTTCACAGAAAAAAGGATAGAAAATGACCATTTACATCGCTGCTCATTCCCAAATGTCATCCGAGAAGCTAGAAAGTGGCTGCTTTGGCATTTTAGGGTTAAAAAATACCAATATAAAACACTCTAAAGAATGATAGCATTCCAGTACACTGATTTTGATGTTTAGTGTCATGGGCAGTAAATGACTTGTAAATGCTATAATTTTTCACTCTTGATGAATATTTTTATGGACCTTATCCACTGTGATCCCCCTCTTTGAGTAGTATAGATTGTTGTGCTCATAGTAAAAATTTATATCAAAACTAAAAACTTGTAGCATTTACAAGCCATTTACTGCCCATGACACTAAACATCAAAATCAATGTAGTACTAAGGTTTTCTTCGCCTAGGGCAAATTGACCCCCTCGTTGGTACTTACCCGACGTCGGCCCCGTCTTACTTGCATGGGGTCATTTTTCTGGCCCTCTTATTTTGGGGGGTCTAGAGGCTTTTTTGGAAAAAAAAATTGACAAATTTGGGGCCCTCGGCCATTGTTTATCCCAAAGGATCCTTGTTTGCTATAAATACGGCCCCATTCAAAAACAAAATAGGGGCCAGGTTTGGCCCCACCACCTTTTGGCCCCCTCGGGTAAGTACCAAGGTGGAGGTCAATTTGCCCTCAGCATTTTCTTGTAGTTTTTAAATTTATTTTAGGTGATATAGGAATCACTGCCAACGACCCTGACAAGCATCGAAAATGTAATTACACCGGATCTCTTTATTGACCTTGGTCGAGCGTTGCACCAAACCACAGCCTTGGGTAGGTCCATTTTCTGGCCCTACCCGATATAGGGTTCTAGAGGCTTTTTCTGGGTTTTTTTTTTTACTAAATTGGGGCCTGCGGTTCCAAATTATCCTTAGAGGTCTCCTCTAAAATCAAGTAGGGCCCCCCTCCAACATAAAAATAGGGGGCCGGTTTTGTCCCTACCCTCCCCCACCCTTCCAAGCCTGAGGCTTACTACAACGCTCGACCGGGGTATTTAGCCAAATCCTAACTTCACACCTTGGAGCATTGGGAGCATCGTCAAAGTCATGAATGTCCAGAGCTTCAACATCGTGGAGAGCATCGTGAGCATGCACATTGTGTTCAGGTTAGAGAGGCTGCGGAAACCTCAAATCGTAGGGAACGTGGGCAGAACTCTACTTCCTGGTACACACCCTCTTCCCATGAATAACTTAGGTTTTATTGAATACAAAGTGAAATCTTTGAGTTACTTGTGAAATACAGAAGGGATATGACCTTGACTTGAGTTCAAATTCCATTGTTTTGTTAGTTGAGGTAAAGAAGATAATGAATTTAGTAATTAGCTACATTGGTAAAAGTCTCTACCAATAAACTAATGCCAATATGCCAAAGATTATTTTGAATATATCTTTTTATAAGAGAAGGGTGCATCCAATTTGGCGGTGTTATACCACAACTTGTGAGTTCTGATTTACAGTAGTGTAGTGGAAAAGGGCTGCAACTACACCAAGAATCACTTATTATACCAAACATAACTGTGAGTGCCAAAAAAGTAAAGAAACCAAAACTGACCCTCAAACATGTGGGCCGATCCCACAACTAGTAGCCCCCAATCCATCCATTCATCGTTCTAGCCACGTCGTTGCCAATCACAATTTGACACACATCTGTCTCATGTAATGTTTCATTGAATAAACCCAAGTCGTTGCCAATCAGAACATGACCTTGACCTTGGCTTGATCAATCAATGGTGATGTGATCAGAATTGTCAAGTAATGTCGGGCAGGTAATGTCGTGCTTCGGGCTGATTTTGGCATGCTCATGGCGGGCTCCGGGCTGTGCACGGCTACACCACCCTTACAACTGCCCTTCTGTACACTATTCTAGCTACCTCTGTAGCTGATCACTTCTCAAGCCAATTTTCCTTCAATTTCTTGCTTTTCTTGTTCATGCTTACAGCTCTCTCGACCTATTTCTGAGCTTGATTTGTGATTATGAATCTCTAAAATCCGTGTCAACTATTAGTTTTTTTAAAAATCCTTTTTTCATCACCTGCCCCAGCTCTATAAAATGCACTTTCTGCACCTAAATCATCATTTTCCACATAATTTTTCTGTTCTTTTGTACTAAAACACGACTGTGTCTTAGCTAACTCCCCTCTCTCTTGTGCTAGCACAATCCTTCTTCACATTTGACATTTTCCATGCCACCAGAGATCTTTAAATCACACCCAGCGGTTACAGGTCTATCATTCTCAATTACACACGAGTTTAGATCCAACGCTTAAGGGTTAACCCCTACATTCTCATGACCATTTCACGGTAGCAGACACATCCAAACCGCTTGTTCTAGTGCAATGAGCAAGGGAGAACATCCAAACTCCTACTTCGTGCTGGCTTTTTGGTACACAGCTGTTGTGGAATTTTTGAACACGGAGTTTAAATTCGATACCATGTCGAGTGCGATTTGTTCATTGTACAACAATTTTTAGGTGGGGAAGGGGTGTAGTGTATTCCGAAACAATTGTCCAAGGGTGGATGTTCCCACACTCCCGATTGTTATAGTTTTGTGAACTTTTAATTGAGGACGATAATAACGGTTTACTAGCAGACGTTGTCCAAAAAAACGTTGTACTTGGAATATGGTATTTTTCACCAGAGAAGTATTTTTCGCAATAAAATGACTTGCTCGTTTTATTCATCGATCAACCTGAGGACAGCAGCAATTATTCAGCAACACCTCCTGGGGATGCAGAGATGCCCAGTCATGTGCCAGCTCTCGCCGCCGTCCGGGTACGTGTACGGGCACGCCGGCGTGGAAGAGTCCTGCTTCACCAGCACGTTCCACTGCGCGTTCGGATCGTCCGTCGCGAACACCGTCCACGCCGGCGTCGAGTACTCGTACCGGCTGTGCGTGATCCGATGAAACTTCTTCACGTCCCTGTTCTTCGTTATGTCTTCCGTGTTGATGTCCACCGCGAAGATGTCCCCGTACGGCCTCACCGAGTGCAGGAACATCGGCAGCGAGATCGGCTCCGCGGACACCGCCGCCAGGTCCGCCGCCACCGCGATACTCCTCCCATCCGGACTGAACACAGGGTGGTTCACGTGCCCGCCCACGTCGTCCCCGCTCCTCAGCACCCGGACCACCACCGTCGGGTCGCTCGCCCTCACCAGGAACACGGCGAAGAAACCCGGGTCCAGACCCGCGTTGTCCCGATCCGGTAAATTCTTGGGCTTGTCGCGCGTCGACGAGAAGACGATCCAGTCCCCGTTCGGAGACCACTGGCAGTGGGTATCAGTCCACTCCCCGTTGGTCAGCCGCGTCACCGTCCCGTCACCGAACTCTCCGACCTCCGCGTTCTCCATGATATACAGGTTCTTGTGCTTCTTCTCCACCCAGTCTCTCGTCGACCGGAACACGAACTTTTTTCCGTCCGGGCTGCTCGACGGAAACGCGTTGTTGAACCCATTGGTGAGTCTCCGGCGCTGCCGCAGGCCGCTGGAGGCTTTGGGAATGGCCCAGATATCCAGCGGCATGCCGGCGTTGAAGGAGGGGCCCATGCAGACGTAGAGGATGTCCTTGCCGGGGTTCTGGTTCCACATCGGGGAAAAGATGCTGTCGGGACCCTTGGTCTCGTACACGATGCGCAGCCCCTGGCCGTCGGCAACCCACACGGCCTTGAACTCGTTGTCCACGAAGGCCAGCTTCGAGCCGTCCTTGGAGATGGTCGGGAACACGCCGGACACCCGGAACAGCCCGACTTCCTTCAGAGGGGACTCCAGCTTGTGGAAGTTACGAGGGACGTCATCGCCATGCTCCAAAAGGTCACTCCTGCAGCGGTGGTACCCGACGCGGCCGCCGCCGTCCAGCACGAAGGGGTTGTAGTGGTCGCCTTTAGGCCTGGTCTTCAGGGTGATCTGCACCGGCGGATTCCCCGGCGCGGCCGCGTCGAAGATCTCGATGTGGCGGTACTGCGCCTCCTCGCGCTCGTCGGTGAACTTGGACTTCTTGCGGGTGATGGCCACCGCCACTTTGGTCTCGCTAATGGCCGCCGGAGTCACCGCGTCGAATGCCTCCGGTGTCACTCTGATGGTCTCCCCGGTGCTGATGGTGAACCGGAAGACGCCCCAAGTCTTATCTTTTCTGTGGAAGAAGATGACGTTATCGCTGGCCCACGACGGCCACCCGCCGTTCTTGATCAGCCGCACGCGTTCCAGCGGCTTCTCCACGTTCATCACGTAGATGTCGGTCTGCAGGTCCTCGATCTCACCGTCCCAGCCCTTCCCTTGGAACGACGCCACCGCCACCTTCGTCCCCGACGTCGACACGGCCGGGCTCAAATCAAAGACCCCTGCATTTAGCACACATATACAGTGCAATTAAGTAGAGGAGATTACTCAATTCACGACGAGAGAAAGAAATTACCTTTGGGAGTGAGGCGTTCGGTCTTGCCGGTTCTAAGGTTGGTCTTGTAGACGACGGTCCAGGGGCTGCGGCGTACTTGCACCGGCTCCTTGGTGGAGACGTAGACGAGCAAGTGGTCGACGGTGCGAGAGCCCACCTTGTAGCCGCCGCCGAAGCAGCCGCTGTCCTCCAGGCGTGTGCCGCCGAACTCGGTGGCGCCGTAGATGTCGGCGAGGCTGAACACCTTCACCTTCTTGTCGGCATTGAACCGCAGGGCGATGCGGAGCGTCTCTAGGCTGTCGTCTCTCTCGGAGACGAAGACGAAGCCGGAGACGCGATTGGCATCGACGTCAGCGACGGTGGCGCCGCCCTCGGTTGCGAGCTTGGGGCGCTGAAGGAGGACCTTGAGCGCCGCGGGAGGGATGGGGCGGCAGTTGTAGTTGTAGGACACGCCGTCGGTGAGGTGGAGCTCGTCGCGGCGGGAAGAGGGCGGGACGGGGCAGGAGAAGATGTCGACCGCCACCGGCGGCCTGTAGGTAGCGAAGAAGGCAATGCTGCCGCGGCTCTCTCCCATTTTCGCTACTTCGCTAGCTAGCTACCTGCAGATTACTACTTGCATTCCTCACTTTGAGATGGCAGATTTATAGAGCGATCGTTCGAGGGATGGGCGTGCAAATTACTAACTCCTTTCTGCCATCATCCTCTACTAAGAGTCCATTATCATCCACCACTAAGTATCCATCAGCTACGCTTATTACTTTCCTCGATGAAAACTTCTAAAGTTTGTTTTTTTTGCATGTTTCAAAAGTACCACTTATCGTGTATGCAATTCTGTTTGAGAGTAACAATTAATGGTACGTTTGATATTTCAATTTTCTTTGCTGTTGCAGAACTTTGCAAGATATGAAATTCGAGAACCAGCAGGAGATCTGTGTGTCTTTGCATTAAGAACGAAAGCTAGTACTACATACAATGGTCATCCGCCTACAACTGACGGGCAAGCGAAACATCAGTTCGATTGATATGTATATTTGTTCTTTGTATTAGATCCACCCTAAAATTTCATTAACCCTTAATCGCCGAAGCAGCCACTTTCTGGCTTCTCGGATGACGTTTGGGGATGAGCAGCAATGTAAATGATCATTCTTCATCCCTTTTATATGGTGAAGAATTTATTGAATGCGTAAGCAAAAGATGATGATGGAACTTGCCTCATAGAGGCAATCATGTTTTATCTACGAAAGAAAATGTTTGTGACACAGATTTTAATGTAGTGGATTTGAGAAACTTCTAGCTCTAGCTTTAAATCTAAATTTGATCCATTAAATTGATATTTCTTAAACTTGAGTCAAACTAAAAAATTGAAGTTTATGGAGTCCTATATCCATTTCAATTCTATTTTTTTTTAAATAAGTAAATTTGAATAAACTGTTGCAATTTGAAATTTGACCCTACAACCAATTTACTATTTTTAGCTAAACACGGAAGTTTCATATATACCACATGTTTTGGCACTATGATGTCTACCTCTGGTAAAATTTTCAGAATTTTAGAGCACAATTTGTATTGAAAAAGATTTTTCTTCACTTTTTCTTCAGAAAATCACAATAATTTCAATTTTCACAAAAAAAATCTATGATTTTTGTGACATAATGAAAACATGTGATTTCTTCTCTAAAAAATGATGTTTACAAATTTCCACTTTCATTAAATGAAAAATTAGAGTACACAGTTGAATAGAAATTGGGATTCTTCCACGATCATAGGCTCCCGAGTTTAAGGGTTAACGAGCTATTCTCTATTCTCTACTTGACCATGTACTTGCAATTAGGGGGTGAAAATGGGCTAGAAAAGGGTGGATATAGCTCACCCTGTATTTATATCCATATATTTTTCTCGGATACGGAGTCAGGTAAAAAAATAGATGGATAGTAATTACATATATATAGAAATATATGTTAGTAAATATCTTGAACACTACAACAAAGTGTTATGGATTTACGATGCAATGACATTCACAGCCTCGCACGCATCAAAAAGTGCATCCACGCGGGTGTGTGAACCAAGTCTATGGGCCAAACAACCCACAAGGCAACAACCAGTGTTGAGAGAGTTAGAGAAGGAGATACGATCTCCACTGAGGCGTTTTGGCTTCCGAGCGCACCTATACTTTTCCCAAGAGAATTTTAAAAAATCAAGATGTGTATTTGTAAATTTCAAAAAGCTCTGAAAATATATGCATTTGGAATTTTTTTTGCAAAAACATGCATTTTGTGTCTTTTGCAAAAACAAAAAAAAGGCACGAGTGAAGGGCTAAAATAGCAACTATATTTGCATAAAATTTCTTTTTTCTTTTTTGCACAAGACAAAAAAAAGCATACCCCTTCTTGAAATGTACACGACTATGTTTTTGATAAATTCATCGTCCTAAAGCAGCATCTTCCCCTTCCATAGAGTCTACTTTATTTTCAGAGAGTATACAAATGATGCGCAACACACATAGTAAATTTTGACCAGTTTGACCCTTTTTTGGGACTACCGTAGGTGAACCTCTAGTCCGGCATAAATTAATTAGAAAAGCCTATGCCGAATTAAGTGGAAAATGTTTTTTTAAAAATGCCGAAATTGTAAAAATTGCATATTTACAGATTTTGGCCCATGTGGAGACATCAAAGGGGATTAAGGCTTGGAAAAGTCTTCATCCATGGCAATCATGCATAAGCACTTGAGTTTGGAATCCCAAGGTCTTGAGTTCAATTCCCATGGGTGCCAAAACAGGCCAAATATACTAGCATTTGATTTCTTGCCGAAAATAACATTATTATAATTTTGAATGCCAAATGTCATTTTTTCACTTTAATTAATTATTCGGCATTAAGGTGCCGAACTAGAGGTTCACCTACGGTAATTTCCAAAATGGACTTGTTTGGAAACTATAACGACATTTGGCCTCATGGACAGTGCCAACCCCGACGGCGCCGAACATGTACATGTCGGCGCCACTTTAAATGGCGCCAGACATCTTGCCACGCTGGACGTTGACATGTCGCGTAGATGACGTGGCGCTCACATGTCTAGTATTCGCGCCATTACGTTTGGCGCCAAACCTAGATTTAGTCGTTTTGGGTCTTCTAGTGCAGCGCTTGTGTAGCTATGATCGGCGCCATGGCCGATGGCGCCAATCCCTCTAACATAAGCAGTGCCCAATGGCTGCAAGTGGGCCAATCCCACTCGCAGCCCTGAAGCGCTGCACAGACCGACGCGCCTCTTCCCACCTCCTTCTCACTCCATCTTGGAAATCCACCAAATCCAACCGGATATTTTGCGTTTTTCGCTTGGGATCCATCCCTAGAGATAAACTCTCTCACTTCTCCCCTTTTCCACTGTTCTAGACGTTTGATTTGGTCGCATTTGTATTAGATGTATGATGCTAGTTTGTCATTCCTCCATGTATGTATGTATTTTATTAAGATTAAATTGTTGATTAATCATTTTTATAGTGTTAGGATTTTTTGAGTTTATTGTTCCTATGTCCATCAATTGAATGAAATCGGTAGATGAATTGTTTATATGTTGATGAATTGTTATAAATCAATTGTGTTCGATATAGGTTTTTGTTTCATTCCATCAATGTTTCCGGAATATGTAGTGTCGATTTGGTGCAAAATGTGGCATAGGTAGGTTTTTTAATGAGGTGGTTAGTTAGAGATTATGATCGAGAAATTAGCGTAACAAACATATTAGTTGTCCGTCACGAATATTAGTATGACTTGCCATGCCATTTTATTCTCTTGTTGCCGACTAAATTCCGTTCGCTATTAAATTGAAGGTTTGACGGAATGATTGTTGATGCTTTATGTGTTGGTATTTTATATAAATGGCTTACTCTAGATAATTTGGTGTTGATGTTGTTCACGTCGGCACCATATAATTTGGCGCCAGTAATGTGGTATGGAATTGCAGTAAACGCCTATGTCTAGGCTCGGCGCCAACTGTCATGGCGCCGAGGTTTTGACACGTTAGCCCCAGGTCAATTTTGCGGCTGCTAACGTCGAGCGTGGCAAGAATGTCGGCGCAAGATTAAGTGGCGCTGACATGTCTAACCTCGGCCCCAACAATCTTGGCATCGACACGGGGGTTAGATGTGGTTTTAGTTTCCAAACAAGTCCATTTTTGGAGAAAGTTGTGATATGGGTCAAAATTGTCAAAATTTACTCACACCCACCCCACTCACGCCACATATGCTAGCATACTCTGTTTTAAAAGCATACGTTGTGAATCATGTTAGTGTACTCTGTATAATTAAGGCAAAAGAAGAAGAACTCCGGCTGCGAAGGGACCGGCGTGAATATAGTGTTTGTTCAATCTATTCACTAATCCCATGGCCTCCGGACAAAGGATAGTGAATCTAGAGCTACTTCCCCCTTTCGAAGGTAAACACTTTTCTACACTAAGTGCCTTAAAGACAACCGTTTGTTCATTGCTACTTATTCCTACAACCATAAACAATGTTATCTCTTTCTAATCTCCTCTTCTTGAAGAAAACAACGCTATCTCCTCTCAGCCTATCATGTGTTTTTTCTAAGGATCGATCTACATCCCTCCCATAATCCATTAGTTATAGCCAAATATAGCAAAATGGATGGAGGTGGTAAGAACTTAGTAGAGGTAAAAAGTTAGTGGTACACTAAAATTTATGTTTAGTGTAGTATACACTAAATGCGAACCCATGCACCAATTGCGAACGAGGCATTTAGTGTAGTGACAAAACCCTACACTAAATGCCAACTACTACACTATTTGTCAATTTTAGTAATGACTTCAATGTAACTTTTTTTGCTTGTGCACATTTAGTGTATCAATAGTAGAAGTATAAAAATAGGTCCAGCAGTCGAGGGCTATCAGAGTATCTTATGAGCAGCTTTCAATTGGCCACAACTCATTCATTATAAACCCGAATTGGACATATGAGGTGTTTTTTGGCATCTACAGAAAATGTAGATGCTAAAAATGACCTCATTTGCCCAATTTGGACAAGTTTTGAATGAGTTATGACCATTTTAAAGTTGCAAATGAAGAGAAGCATGGGCTGGAATGAATGGGGGATTGATTGGGGTTTGAGTGAAGGTTACATTAATGACATTGGTAGCTAACACCATTTGTCAACTTCTTTACAAATAGTGTACTAGGGTAAAGGTCTATTCGCACCTGGAGGTACATACCTGCCATTGGTGGATCCTATTTTCATTTTATCTCGAAACTTGTAGACCTATTCCCACTAGATAACTGAGAGTTGGTTTGAGTAGTTTCCATCCATTGCTGTGAGGGGTGGTAGGAATGAAGGCATTTGCAGTGCAACTGCTATTTGCATGGTCATTATCTATTTTCTTCTGACACATTGAAGAGGAGATATGGGGATGGATCTAAAATTGTGGGAATTGTTTACACATGCATCATGCACTAAAAACGGAACCTATATTTGACACTTTAAGTTGCTACAATGTTGGCAAATATCTTAAGGTGACCTTCAAAGCTGAAATTGGTACCTCTCACCTACCTGCGGTGATTGGTAGATTTTGCCATGTACCTCCAGGTGCGAATAGACCCTAAGTACACTATTCGTACCACTACACTAAACATAAATTTTAGAGGTAGCATTAGTAGAGGACTTAGTAACTTTAGCACAATTTCATCTCCATCCACCACTGTCATTTCCTAAGATTGGCCTAGCATCAAGCGCCACGTGACATGGCATGTGAAAATGTCACATGACTATGCCGACTTGACTTGTTCATAGGCAAGTTGGATGGTTGAAAAGCTAAAAAGTTGTTTTAAAACCATTCAAAATAGTCTTGACAAGAAGATGGCAGTACATGTGAGGATTGTGGCACTATTGTGATTGAATAGTGATCTTGTTGTGATTGAATAGTGACATGTGAAGGAATAGTAGCACTGTTCAGTAATGGATTAGTCTCAAAAACATAGAACAACAATGGGATTTTCCTGAAAGTCTGAGTTTTAAAGGGTGGCTACCTTGTGTCAGTCGAAAAGACCCAGTGCATCATCATTTAAGGACCTTATGTCTTTCTCTATTCACCAAAGGAGGGTGAGATTTTAATACGACAATATTTGCAGGGTAAAAATTCTCACCCTGCATATTTTATGGGCCATGCACATGGAACAAGCCAATGTAACCAAATTAGTAATTTGGAGTCACCAATGCCACCTTGCATCTATGTTTGGACGGTCACTGTGCATAGATGATTAACCCTGTAGCATGTTGGTTGGCTGACAAAGGACCATAATTTATGGAATAAACCCCAAAGTTAACCAAACTACGATGTTTCTCAAAAACAAGTGGACTTTTAGGTGTACAACCCCTGTCAGCGTTTTGGGGTGACAGTCAGGGTTTAAACCCCGAGTACTTTCACGAAAACTCCAATAGCATTCAACAATTTTGTGCTATAATTCTCAAACACCTAAGCACTGGTCACATGGCAGCACAACTGTAGTTAGAACTTAGTTGAGGTTTATGTTAAAAAAAGGTTAGAGGTTAGTGGCAATATAACCTAGGAGAGGTATAACATATGGGAGGGAGGAGTACAACATGTGCGCTACAATTGCCAAAGCCGCATTTGTCAACGCTAGATTCGGTACCAAGAGCCCATGATATTTTCGGAAGTGATGAATGCGGCAGTCCACAATTTGACCAGCTCTACACCGCTTTTGATGGGATGCTGGGATCTGACAAAGCAATCACGTTGAATGCATGTAGTTTCCTTCTGGGAACAACTTGCGACGATAATAGAGTGTTCGTAAAAGTTCGATTGTGAGAAGAGAGATCCAATCACCGATCTGTAAGACAACGTCTTCCATCACATAGGTATCTTGACATCGTGTCCACCTCTGAATTTTTCATATTAAACTCCGCACCGCTTTCGATGATCTGAAACCAACACGCCTCTCGTGGGATCTGAACCCAGTAGGACTTCACGTGGGATTTGAATCCCGCAGGCCGTCACGTGAATTGTGTTGTGTCCGGAACAACCTGCGTTCGTCTGTAGCAGGGAAGCATCTTCAATGAGGTTTTCAACTCTACCAAAACGGGTGCAATGAGTGCACAAATTGAAAGCAAGCAAAACGTGACTGCCAGTGGGTACCTAAGGGCCTCTTTACATTAGAAACGAGAAGCCTCCGGCCAAACTCCACTTGGGCCATGGCACATTCTTGAGAGGCCAATCCTTGAGAAGCCATGGCCTTTGGGTGTGGTGTAAAGTGAGAGAAGGCCAAAAGCTCCAATGTTGAGCTTTTTCAAAATTCATCTTTAACTATATTAAATGATTGGTTGTGAGTTTTTTGGCCAATGGCCCCCCGGATTTATAGTTAGGCCCACCTCTTGAGGTAGGCCTAACTATAATTCCGGGGGCCCTCATTATTATGCACTTTCGTTGCAACGGAGGATAAAAGTGTTGTCCATGTCATTTTTTCCTCTTTCGTCCCTTGGACTGAAAAAATCGGGCGTAAAGTGACATTCTTTGGTCTTCTCGATTTCTACGCCTCCCATTGGCTGAAATTTCTCTCCTCACGGCCTCTCGCCTCTAGTGTAAAGAGGCCCTAAACTTCATTTGAAATAAGGACAATCCAAGACCACTGAAATATACCAATGGAGAACTTGAATAAAAATGGAAAAAATATTCAATTTGTTTCAATTAGTCAAGTACAAATGTGAAATTCAATCTAGTATAGATGACTTCAATTGCAATCAAGGCTCATGTATGTTATTAGTACATTTTTCTCACCATATCAAAATCAGATTTGACTCAAAGAATGTTTACTTATTATAAATAATAAAAAATGGAGCAATTGAAAATCCAAAACTTTAAAATTCCATGTCTTTTTTGAAATAACTTCTTACTTTTACAATCTCTTCCATTCTTGTTTCATTATTTAAAATTGATACTCAATGACAAGCTTTGATTTCATAAAGAAAGAGGAAAATAAATCAATATTAGTAGAGTAAGATGATGCTTAGAATCGAACTTCAAATTTGTGATGAAGAAGGGGAAAAATAGGTACACTTACCCCTTCCACAAGTTACAGCCAAATCTAGTGCCGATTAATGGAGGTGGTAAGAACTTAGTAGAGGTAAAAAGTTAGTGGTGGTTTTAGTTGAGGACTTAGTAACTTCAACACAGTTTCATCTCCATCCAGCTACTGTCATTTCCTAAATTTGGCCTAGCATCAAGTGCCACGTCAGGAGGCATGTGAGAATGTCATATGGCTATGCCGACTTGAGTTGGCCCTCTTGAACCCTGTTCGTAGGCAAGTTGGATGGTTGAAAAGCTCAATTAGTGTTAAAATACTAATCAAAACAGTCTTGAAAAGAAGATGGTAGCACATGTGTGCATTGTGCTACTTTTGTAATTGAATAGTGATCTTGTTGTAATTGAATAGTGACATGTGAATGAATAGTAGCATTGTTGAGTGATGTAGTGATAAAGTAATTGATATGGTCTCGAAAACATAAAACAACAACATCATCCACCGATTATTTGCTATAATTCTCAGACAAGTCAGCACTAATCACATGGCAGCATTGGTTAGAACTTTGTTGAGGTTATAGTTTGCAAAGGTTATAAGTTAGTGGCATTATAACTTAGCAGAGGTATTACTTATGGGAGGGATGAGTATATTGTGCTCATGGGTGACACTGCAACAATAGTTTGTGCCGCCAGCCGGGTCAACTTCTGCAATTGCAATTATACATGAATATATTTTTCGTCGGTCAGTCCCCAAAAATAAGCAACTTGTTCAGGGTTGCTCATCCAAAAATAGTACGATATGTATAGTTGGTGACTGAGTCAGGGAACGGATGAGATGTAATGTAATCCTAGCAGGCTTGTTGCAGCCAACCTAGAAATGTTTATGTTGTAAGTCAGGTCAGACAAAACTTGGTACAGTACTCTACTACTATGCACTTGCAGAAGTTGACCGGGCTGCCGATCAGATGCGATGAGGGTTGCTCATGTGAAAATAGTATGATATGTATAGTTGGTAGCTGAGTCAGCGGATGGATAGCCATGATTGCAATAAACCTAAACCCTAAACTTTGAACCCTAAACCCTGAACCCTAACCCTTTCCCACACTGCCACTCAACACTTCTTGGAAATAACAACTGAAAATTCAATAACTTTCGATTGGAAAAGTTCCAAACTCAACACCAAAACTTTAAATTTGGGGAACATCCAAATTGTGTCTTGTGTAAACTGAAGAATTTTCAAATTAAACCAAAAAACTTTTGATTCAAATTATTTGCGCCACATTTTTTAAATTCATGAAATTCAACCGGGCTTGCCGAATTCCAACTCAAATTTCATCTTCATCTTAAAACAATCAATACGACTCCACACACTCATAAGTGTTGACTTTCACATGGATCCAACCCCCCTGCCTCCCCCTCCCTCGGAGGCGGAGCCGGTGTAGGCGACGACTCCGAGCAGCTTCGAGCCCTGGACAACAACGATTTAGTTTGGGTGCCACGTCACGGAGGCACGGTGGCCTCGTGGACTGATGATACATTGATGGAGGGGGAGATTGGGCAATGAAACATGTATAGGGGCTCCCGGTTCAAATAAGGGGATGTGAAAAGTAACATACGTTGATTTGTGCAAACAATAATAGCGTAGTGTTTTAGAACGTCCACGTATCATATGTTAAAGGTGAAAGGAATAGTCTCTAAGAATTCCACTAAAAACCCATGCTATGAGCTATTCCATATGAGTTTTGGGGGGAAAATTACATGAGGTCTTATATCATGTTTTCTTATCTTTGTGTCTTGAATTCCTAAATTTTTCATATGTGACATCCAAACGACATTTTTGAAGTTTTCTTGTGTTTTAAGATCATGTAGGACACCCCAATTCAATTCATGCAATTTACCTATGATCGCCTCTTTGAATTCATGTGTTCCAAACATGGTCTAAAACTGTGGAAAAAACCCTATTAGCTTTGGGGATGTCCCTAGCCCTCTCTTCTTCAAATGCAAACAGAGAGTTAAAGGGCTATACTTGTAACATACTCTCTAATCTCCCACCCTTGTATTAGTATCTCTAATTTCTCCTTCTCACCATGCAAACCCCTTGATGCTTAGGCATGGTGTTGTTGCCATCTATCCAGTAATGAAAATATAATGTTGGGAAAGCTCTATGGATCAAAATATAATAGACTATTTATGTAGTGAAGAATATGTTTAGATACTTTTTAAATATTTCCTCCACACTTCACCAAACCGTACGGACATGTCTGAAATGCGGGAATTTTGCAAGAATTGCGTAGTAATCAGTATTAACTCTTACATGATTTTCTTTTGGGAGACCGGAGACACATGATTTTTATAGAATCCGGGTTTCTACGATGAAGCCATAATAAAATAAAACAAGAATAGATAGGAGGAACTACCTATCTTTTTTCAAAGAAGGAGAGTGGGGACTTGAATCCACAACCTCAACAACCACAAACTTGTGCTTTACCAGTAGGCCACATTGGTGTCCCCAACAAAGCCACAATAGAGAAATGCCATCTAATTTCCATGGTCATTTGTTCAGTGCCCTCTAATCATGTCTTTATTTTATGAGAAAAGGAACATGGTAGATAGTAAAATCCCCAATGAACTTGTTTAAGTTTGGCAAATAGTCACAACCTAAGAATCATGTTGATGATACAAGTGGGTGTTTTTTCATGTAGCAATACGCGTCTAATCTTGTCAAGAAAGAAAAAAAAAATATCCCACCAATTGTCAACTACCCACCTTATGCATTAATGATACAAGTTTGGTCATGTAGTTGTTAATAATTCTCAAGTTTGTGAGAGGTCTAGATGAAAATTTGCAAGAAACAATAGAGTTTTCTTGAAAGTCATGTTTTCCCACGGTCGCTGGCCTCTGTCAGGCAAAAAGAGAGGGTGCAGCACAATGTGCGGATACTTGAGGTATCCGCAAAGTACCCCAAATCCTCAGTTTCTGACCTGTAAAATGGAAAAGCCAGGGTCGCCGAGTCCATTGGCAGGGTTTTACTGTAGACCTTGAATAGAACACTGGACATATTAGTTTTTGAGCCGAGAATTCCCAAATTCCAGTTCGAGCGTGGCTTTTATTGAGCGCCGAGTGTTGTCACATGGTACACACTGTTCAAGTCAGCCATGTTAGCGACATTCTGCATTTGTATGCACAAGACTTGTTCAATTAGCCATGTCAGCGACTATGCTCAATATGCATACCACACTGGTCCAATCAGCCAACACTGTTCAACATTGTTCTTGTTTGTTTTTGGACATTTGTGCCATTTGTGGTAACTGACACTTGCATAAAACCCTCAAATCCTGAATTTATTTCACTGGATTACATTGCGGCTACACTCAAATATTGGTTAGGTTTTCAATTCCTTAAAAAAAGGAGGACAAAGACCGGTTCCCTTTACAAATAACTTTGCTGTGTCTTTTTCTAAACCCAAACTCAGTATGAGATCTATCAGCGGAAATTTTGGTAGCATTCCTTGAATAGTACTATAGTATCCACAAGCTCTACCTCAACTCCTAAGCCTAGGCCCCACATGCACATGTGCATGATTTGTACAACCCCATGTAACCTCCTCCTTTCATTGTTTGCACTCTAAATTCAACCGGACATCCTTGGTCACTCAACCTTTTAGATTTCGGCACTCCACATCCATGGCAACTAATAAAATCCAGGATACAATATCTAATTCCAGGTCGCCATGCCAAGCACTTTCAGGAAAACTCTTATCTTGCCCATTCGTTCTGGCTATATAACAGAGGATGAGCAAGACATTAGAAGATCGAAGGAGCAAGGTACTAGCTAGGAAGTAGAGCGTTTGTAGCGCAATTGTTGATTCTCTGTAGTCTTATCTGTTCTCGCCATGTCCTTCAACGATGACGAGCCAATCGTTACTCCTCCAAATGCAGGTTCAGTAACTCAACCCAATTTTGCAGATGATTCATCTTTCAAATTTTTTTTGCAGATGATACTTTCTTCGTATATGCAATTTTGCTAATAATGAAGCAAGAACGAGAGAATTGTACTGAATGGATCATGTGTTGATTTGTTGCAATGGCCGTGAGATGCAGAGCCTCCGCCGACGCCGATCGTGCCCGGGAGAGTGCAGCTGGTGATCAAGAACAAAAACAAGGCGCCACTCGAGGAAAACACCCAAAAGTTGCTGCTGGAGCTCACCGGCGGCGACCAGACCGTCGACCGCTCCGGCCTGGACCTGGTGGCCGTGCTCGACGTCAGCGGCAGCATGAGGGACGACATGAAGATCGACAAGATGAAGACCGCCATGCAGTTCGTCGTCAAGAAGCTTAGCCCCATCGACCGTCTCTCCATCGTCAAGTTCTCCACCGGCGCCAACAGGCTCTGCCCGCTGCGCCAGATCAGCGAGGCCTCGCTGCCGGCGCTGCTGAAACATATCAACGACCTCACCGCCGACGGTAACACCAACATCGCCGACGGCCTCCTCACCGGGCTGAAGGTCCTCGCCGACCGCAAGCTCAGTGGCGGCCGTGTCTTTGGCATCATGCTCATGTCCGATGGCGACCAGCGCCTAGGCGACGCTACTAAGGTTGTCATCGGAAATGTCCCCGTCTACACCTTTGGTTTCGGGGCGGGCTATCACCCCAGGGTGCTCAACGAGGTCGCCAGAAACAGTGCGGGAGGGGTGTTCTCACCCGTCGACGACATCAACAATCTCAGTAAGGCCTTCTCCCAGTCCCTCGCCGGCCTGCTCACTGTCGTGGTGAAGGACCTCACGTTGAAGGTGTCGCGCGTCGAGGACGAGTCGAAGGTACAGAAGGTAAGCGCCGGGAGCTACCTGCAGAAGCCGGACGCCCTTCTCACCACCACACCTTCGGTCACCATCACCTTCGGCGACCTTTACAGCAAGGAGGTGCGCAAGGTCATCGTCGACCTCCTCCTCCCCTCCATCAAGAAGGAGCGCGGCGCCGACATCCTCGAGGTCTCGTACTCATACACCACCGGTGTGAAACCGTTTAATGCGCCTCCTGCGACGGTGACCGTGCGGCGCACCGGCACGGTTGACCCGGAGGATGACCAGCCGGCGCCGGAGGTGCAGACGGAGGAGGCCCGTCTGAAGACGGTGACGATGATCAAGGCGGCGAGGACCATGGCGGACGCCAAGAACCTGGGCGGCGCAGTGGATAAGCTGGTGGAGGCCCAGAACGCGCTGGAGGACGTGGTGGAGCAGTCGAACCCGCTAGTGGACATACTCAGGACGGAGCTGCAACAGCTGATCAAGCTGTTTAAGACGCCGGACGTGTACGAGAAGCAGGGCCGCCCCTACGCGCTCTCGTCGGAGACGTCGCACGACCGGCAGCGGTTCGCGGCGAGGGGCGACATTGAGAGCATGCGGCTCTTCGCGACGCCGCGCATGGACAAGTACCTGGAGCAGGCCAAGAAGTTCGACGAGAACCCGAAGGCACCGCTGCCGTCGGTGGACGAGGACGTCAAGGAGGAGGCCTTCGCCGACCCTCTGGCGCCCTTCGCCGGACCCATCACCTTCTACATCCAGGCCGCCATCCAGGCTCTGCAGGCTATCGAGAAGCTTTTCAGCAACAGAGGCAAGCCGTGATCCATCCATCGGTCCATCGGATACGACTACTGATCACGCTGTTTCATGGGCATATTCATCTCTGAATAATTTAGCCCTTTTGCAGGTGAATAAAATGTGTGTTGTGTTTTCATGCGTTGGAACGTGATGCATTTCTATCTTGTGCAAGCAATCTCATTGCACCTAATTTCAATGGAACCGAAGGATAACGAGCACATGCGAGTATATGAAGGTACAATTCCACTATAACAAGATTCATCCACTACTGAACTTCCATGGAACCTAAACATCTGAGCAGCAGTCAGTGGAGGTCCCAAAGCACCTATTTCTGGTAATTTAACATTACAACATGTCCATAGGAAACGACGGATCATGCAACTGTTACAGCGGCATCCCGACTAATGGTGCATAATTAGTAAGTTCCGTCCAAGGAATCAGAAATTAAAAACACTATCTCTCTTCAACGATGAGGTGCTAAGGCTCCATCGGGCACATGTGGAATCTACTAAACGAGATGGTGCCTATTACTTGCCCGTGTTAACGACTAGATCTGATAGCGTTGTTCACGCCAGCCATGGACTCCATCTGCGATCGCTCCACACCTCTGGGAGATCAAACTTCCGGCGGCTCAGCGACCTCTGCTTCCCTGGTGGCTGCGGGTCCACAATCTCCAGCATCCCCTCGAGTTCCTCGATTTCTTTGCTGTCCTCACCATGTAGTCAGTTCCATGGGTGGAGACAAGCACCAAATATATCATGAGATAATGGCCAAAGGTTACTACAAAGGTGTGTGTGTGCGCGCGCGCGCGGCAACATGAACAGCATCGAGAATCTCGTCTACCACGAAACCCGCCTGTAGATCCACCTCGTCTCCCTCTCTGTACACGCCAATGTGGGACTCTAGTTGTTGTCCGAGCCTCTGTTTCGGCCCATTTTTCTTGGTAGCCAGGTGCACCCAATTCAGTGTTCTAGTTTCTTCTCCCTCTCTTTTTACCTAGTTTGCAGACGTCTTGTTATCGTGACTTTTCAATGTTAAGTCCGCAGAACTCTGAGGTGGAGTTTTTGTTTTAGTGGCTAGGCTAGATGAGACGACTTGTAAGATCCTGGAATTCACATCCATGGTGTTTCCATTTTTTCTTGTTTCCAAGAGTATCATGTCTTTTGTTGAGGGGAAGGTGAATTCTCTGAGGGAAGCACTTAGTAGGAGTTCCACTGTGCCAATAGAATAGAAAAGCGGGACTCCCCTGTAGAGTCTTGGGAACTATATGAAAGAAATCAATGACGGATGCTATAATTGATGAAGAGATTATTTAGGAATTGAATGGTTAATTGCGGTGAAACTTCCATGTATAACAGCCCTTCATTCCAGGCACAGTGTGATAGGGTGATGATGTTCGAGTCATCATGATCTCATCTATTTAGAAAGGAATTACATATCAAGGGATAGAAATGAAGATAAGGGAACCCTGTATATAGACCGTATGAATATTTGTTGATTATGATTCAAGTCCAAGGAGCCTAACCAAAGGGCACAGTCAACAGCCATGTATGGATACCATTTGGGACTTGCTAAACTGTCGTACTAGGTACCCACTGGGACATGACTTCTCACCCACCTCACATTTGTTTTTTTTTTTTTTTGTTTTTTGTTTTTTGTTTTTTTTGTTTTTTTTTTGTTTTTTTTTTGTTTTTTGTTTTTTGTTTTTTTGGCCGACAGCGCAGAACCAAGAGAATCGGGAACCTAATGAAACTCCCTAACCCACACTACCCGATAATCATGCCTCATACATATGGCCTTGTTGTTGCCCCACTTGGAGTCAAAATTGATCGTAGCTTTGGACTTGTTCATCTCTGAGTTGGCCGTCCGAATCCTGTCCCACGCAATCCTGCCACAGCCCACCTCACATTTGCATCGCAGCAGTACAAGTCATATATTTGCTCTGGGTCGATTTGTATGAAACATCTCACCTAAGCTCTCTCATTCAGAGGCAACATGCAAGGACCCCAAATAGTTGTCCATTGCCAAACTTCACTTTCAAATCTCAAGGGGATCAAGTGGAGCAAGATTGAAATGCAAGTCTCTCTCACAAGGCCTTCGGCTAGCAAACAACACACAACATCTCAACAGCACTCGAAAACACCACTGATTATCCCTAACACTCCCCAATCTCCAAAATCTTAAAATTGGCAAGGTTTGAAATTTTATCAACCTCTAAATGATTAGCGTCCTGAGGTGGGCTTTTGTGAATCTTGGGCACGTTCTTATGGTTGCAATTTATATTTACAATTGTTGAAAAATGCAAGTAGACAAAAGGTTCTTGAGGATAAGTTTTTCAATTCTCATTGGACCTCCGGGAAAAAAAGTAATGTCATTTCAAAGAAAAAGTGTGGGCACATTGGGCAACTCCAATTTTTTTGCAAGGACACTTTTTTTTATGCGAGATCTTCAATGTTAGCAAGTACTATCATTTCCTGTTTTATTGTCAAAAGAAGTTCTTGTCTTTAGTGAAAAATAGCATTTTAATCCAAGTCAAAAGTTTCACTTCTTTGATACACATGGTTGACCACAGTACCAAAAAACTTCTTCTTTTCCATATAAAACTTAGAGATCTTCATATTTTCTACAATAATTTTCCAACAAGGTACATTGTAGAATTTCTTATTGACTCTTTGGATTCTCATTCTAAGAATCCTCTCCCTATAACTTAGGTAGTGCGTTTAACATTCAAGTAAGTCTTTTTTATGTAAGATCGTTATCATCATTTCCAAGGTGTTGCACACGAATTAAACAAGGTAAAGAAAAGGCAACGCATATTTCAAAAATTTGTGGAAGGAGGGGAGGGCAGGCAAAGTACAAATTCAGATTTACCATTTCTAGATTTATAATCCACACAATGAGAGGGAAGTTTGACTCCATGTTTCCTCGTGGAAAGGAAAAAATGGTTGAATATAAAGACCTCGAAGTAGTAAGGTTTATTAGGAAATGAAAAAGATTTATTAATTCCTTGGTTAACAATGTGTACTTTTTTCCCTAAATCCATGACTTTACATAAATTGCACTTCTTTCGTGAAGACAACAAATGATTTTTGATGTTGGAAATGTCACACCTGAAAATTTATCGTTGCAAATGAAGAGCTTAATTGAATTAGAAGGAGAAGGAATTTAAAAAAATAAAATTAGAACCTTGTTCCTTTGGTTCCGTCTCATTCTAATTTAATTGAATGCTTTAGTGATAACTCTCCTGCTCCCTCTCATTCTAATTTAGTTCATATCGTTATCTATGATTAACCTTCCTCCATTTCCTCCCCTTCTAATTTTATTAAGATCTCATTCATTATTGTCCCTTGGTCCTTCCTTCCCTGTTCATTCTCCTTCCAATTCAATTGGGATCTTTTATCCCTAAGGGCAAGATCTTATGTGTGGCCCGCCCCGTCATCTTTAACAAGGGCGGGTCACTCTCATGACCAAAATAATTCCCCAACCCGCTTTACACTCTGACGGGTATTCGAGTATTGGACGGGTTTCACAAGTCAACGAGGCAGGTCCGCAAAATAAAATAGCTTCCATTTTACTAATTCGAAACCAAAATGATATTGTGTCAGTGGGATTTAGTTCTTGCCATCTTGGGTGGATGATTATTCACTTTTTAGTCTCATAAAGGGTTTGACACATGCAAATTGATTGTGTGATTTCTCAAATAGTATGCCAGACGGTGTCATGGGAGGGCCTAAATTTGGTACGCTCTAAATTCATATTCAGAGAAGCTACAGGAATTTGGCCAGGTTGGATATCACATGGGATGATGGGAACAAGCTCTAAGGGACCAAGACCAATTTCGCTCAAAGACTAGTTCAATAAACCACTCTCAAAACGAGGCATAAAAATCACATTTCAAGTGAAATTTTGGATTCTCAATTGTAAGGTTTTGAAACATACTTCTGTATGAACCCAAAACCTAAACCCTAAACCCTAAACCTAGGTATATTGATATCCTTTTTGTATGTTTTCCATTTGTTTCATAATATACTCATACTTTTAAGTGTTATTTTGATCTACTTTCTGTATGTTTTCCATATGTTTCATAATATACTCATACTTTTTAATGTCATTTTTATTTCTAGACATTGTAACGCACAATAAGGTACCCAGTACAGTCAGACCTCGATAAGTGTTACCTCGATAAGTGTTAAAACTCTATATGTATTATGGAGATTTCGGCTCCCTTGAAATTAAGACTAGTAAGTTTTATGTGTTAAGTGTCACGCAATGTTGCCCTCCCGACTTTGTTAATTTTACCTCGGTAAGTGAAAAGTTTCTCCAAAAAGGCTTTTCGTAAGAGCCATCGCTTGGGCGGAGATAATTTTGAGGTAAAGTAATAGATTCTAGTTGCAAAGTGACTCTAGATGTCTATGGGAGTCTAAAACTCCCACTTGGTCGCCCCTACCAAAAAAATTAGTTAAAATAGGATTTTTAGTATTAGTTGACTAGAAAAGTAGTTAGTATTGTGTGAAATTAGATTTGATAGCGGATAGAGAAAATAGGGAAATGCTTACGTAGTTAATTAGGTTTATAGTAGTGATAAAACCGGGTCTTAAAATCAGTAATTTAAGTCCCGGGAGTCAATATCAAAAGAGTCCCGGGAGTGATCCTGGGACGTAAGTCTAAAATCACCACTTAACCTAAATTAACTAGTTAAGTTTAGGAGGTAGTTGAAAGTAGTTGAGATGCAAATTCTTATTTCAATTAGTAGTAGTGGTAGAAAAAAAAGATAAGAAAAAAATAAAATAAAATATAAATAAATAAATAATAATAATTTAAAAAAAATACCCGGGTATCAACCCAGGTATGAACTAGCCGGGGTACCAACCCGGGTATGGGTTGATGCCCGGGTAGCTCGAGCAGTCCTGGCCGACCCCTCTCTCCTCGAAATTCTTCTCTGCCAAAATTTCTTCTATCCAGAACTCTTCTTCTCCCCCCTCCAGAACTCTTCTCTCTCCTCTTCCTTCTCTAAAATCTCCCCCCCCCCTTCAAATTTTTTCCTCTATGTCCCTCTCTAGTTCTCTCTCTCTCTATTTGTTTTTTGGAGTTGGGGTTTCAAGAAGTAGTTGAAGAAGTAAAAAGAAAGAGATGCAACTAGGGTTTCAAGAGGAGGTTTGAAGAGGGGGTAGCGCAAGCTAGGCTTTGAAGAAGAGGTGCGCGAGCTGGGATTTGGAGGAAGAGGTGCGCATTTCCTAGGATTTGGTGGTGGTGGAGATTACTAGGGTTTGTGGAGGTAGAAGAGATTAGTGGCCAAAGGGAGAAGATAAAAGAGACAAAGATAGGAGATTGCGGGTGCAACAACAAAGGTGACTCTTGGCCATGTTGGATTTCTTATGTTTGTGCAAATTTCTTGGTCGTGAATCTTTTCCTCTCTTTTCTATTGGGGTGACTCCCCGATAACACCCTCCCCGGTCTAGAGAAAAAGTCCCCCAAGGACTCCATCTAGACCTTAATGTGTTGTTTACATGTGTAGTCTATATTACTTGTTGTCGATTGTCCTAGCCTTGTGGCAAGTCGTTCTTTTGAGTTGTCTCCATCTTCCTATCATTTTTAGGTCTTGCCCACATTTTCTATCTTTTTCTCCGTCTTCCCGATCGACCAGGGAAAAACCTCTTTGTAAGTCTTTGTCTCCCAAGTCCTCTCCTCGTTACAATTTTATGTGACCTTGTGTTGTTAGTATGTTGCTAGATATGTGAGACACCTATATCCACATATTATAGCAAAGTGTTCCAAAGTTGTCCACCGGTTGACTGGTAGACTTGTGTTTCCGGGCCAGACCGAAGTTTGTGACAAGTTAATAGAGAGATTGGTGGAAGTACAGGCACTTTGAGGATTTTGTCCACCCCGGACAACATGGCTCTACTGGTGAGTCGAGTGGATTCCCCATTCTCCAAGGAGTGGAGCGTGAAGGTCTACAAAAGAAAAAGAAACCTCCCGGTAACTTCTACCGGGAAGGAACCGATAAACCTCCCTTCCTCAACCTCGGAGTCCTTCGTGGAATCTTCTGTGGCCATATTGATTAAACTTAAAGAGACTCCGCGTGTATCTATAGATACACCTAACATTCCGGTGGATACCGCCACTCCACCGGTAGACCTCCCGGTTGAGACATCCGACCTCCCGGGGAATTCTCTCGACCATGTGGGTACTTCCAGACATACTGACAATCCTTGTACATCTCAATCGGAAGATTTTTCCCGTTGAGTCTTTGATGTATGTTATGTTTTGATTTACCTCATTGATTGCTGGGATGTTGTTTTAAGTTGCTAGAATTAAATACTAGGGTGAGAGTAGTGATGTCGATGGGGCCCCATTGCGCACCCGGTCACTACCACTTGAGTGGTTTTTTTCGGCTATTTACTTTCGTTAGGGAAAGGTTCACCGGTCTCGAGACCGGAAGTCTTCCGGTTTACCAGTAATCCGCCGGTGACTAGGCTATCCTTGATTTTAGGATCTAGTTGCCGTTTTATCCTCTAGTGGATCCACTTTTGGAGGATAGCTACAGACTTTAGTGCAGTCTCTAGATGCCGTTTTGTTCTTTTGGGGTCTAGTTTGGAGGGTAGCTATTGACTTTAGTGCATTCTTTAGATGTCATTTCCACCTTTTGGGGATCTAATTTTGGAGGGTAGCTGATAGCCTTTGTGTATTTAAGAGCCTTGGGCTCTTGTGTTAAGTACTCTTCTCTTTGTTGATTTGCTCGTGTCTTGCCTTCATTGCTTGTGTCTAAAGTCTTTGTTGAGCTTGTGTGAGTAGACCGGGAGAAAGTTGAGTCTTCTTAGTATGTCTTTGCTAGGTGTGCAAGGCTGTGACTTGTTGAGTGTTATGTGATTGACTGTGAGTAGAGACTTCCCGAGGGGCTAGGATATCCGGGTTAGATAGGTAGAGTGAGGTCTGAAACTTATGCTCTAGACTTTTCACCAATGGGAAAAGTCTATTTACGATAGCCTCCCTTTAGTGGGAAGTGTTCAAATTGGTGGGGAGTAGGGGGTGACATCCTACTGAATACTTCTCACTTAAGGGAGGCTATCGTAAATAGCCGTAGGCTTCTCGGATCCCATCCGCTAAAGCAACTCTTCCCGGTCCCTTCGGTGAAAAGTCTAGAGCATAAGTCTAAGTTCGGAGAATTCTAGGATTATTACCCTTGCAGTGGATGAGTTCCAATGATCCCCGTGGAAGGTTGTCTTGCTCATATGATTTGTTTAGTACTAACTTGTTGTGAGTCTTGTATCTTCTTGGTTTGATTCATTGGGTGTGGTTGTAGTTGGAACCCGGGCTTATGTGATCCATTTACCAAGACAAGTTCCCGGTAGATTGTGAAGATCGGTAAACCGGCTGCGACCTTTTTAACTCTTTTAAGGTGTACGGTTAGATTGCAGATATTGTGGCCTCTGGACTGCGAGAACGGAGGGCAGTGACTTTCCGGGCACTGTAAACTTACCGAAAATCTACTGTGACGCTCAATAGAGTTTAATTGAAACACATGTGGTTACTTGTTACCGGTTACTAAGAAACAATCTGATAGGTATATGTATTTTAAAGTTTATAAACTAATAGATCATATATTTTTAAGCTCATAGAGTAAAAGATAAGTGTGCTTTTAGTTTGTAAACTTAAAAACAAAAGGCAACTAGGCAAGGCAGCCAAGATTATAAGAAGGGACTGAAGGCTGTAGAATTATTATTTGTATTGTGAACTCATTCATAGAATATATGTTGTTAGAGTTGTCATTTCTATTGCAAATTCATCGATAGAAGACATATTGTTAAAGTAAATTTCCTACAGTTTGCAATGGCAAAGGGTCATCAATTCACGTTAGAGCAAAAATAAGAGATTATCCAGTATCGTGAGACTGTGTTAGCTACTAGTGGAAAGATTACCAATAGAGCATTAACTGCGTGGGCTAATGCACACTTTCAAGTAAACGCGTCTGAGATGAATATTGGAAGAATAGTAGAGCAAAAAGAACACTTTAGTGGACTTGACGTTGGACACCTCGGTGATTCCAAGCGCTTACGAGAGTCTCAATGCCCAAAAGTGGAGAAAGCGACTATTACTTGGTTTACGACAATGCAGGAAAATAATGTAGTTTTATTTGATGACCTTGTGGTGGCTGCTGCAAAGAGATTTTACGCATTACTTCCTAGAGGTGCTAACATGAAGGAGCTTCTATTTTCTCATGGATGGGTGCAAAATTTCAAGAAGAGATATAATATCAAGGGCTATACCTATCATGGAGAAGACGCACTCATGGGAGTTTGTGAAGAGATTTTAAAGAAAATGGAAGACATCAAAATGCTTGTATCTCATTACAGGCACATTCTAAACCCATCAAATCTAGGTATACAATGGCATGCTAATAAAAAAGCATGGATGACAACACAGATTTTTGAACAATTTTTGTTATATTTTGAGAGGAGGATGGTAAGTGCCCAGAAAGAGAAAGTACTTTTGTTGGTTGATAAATTTTCTGGACATCAAGTGCCTAATGGAGGTTCAAGATTGAGGGTGACACGAATAGAGTTTTTGCCTCCAAATACAACTAGTGGTTTCCAGCCTATGGATGCAAGGATCATTACATCATTTAAAGCTCAATACATGAAGTTATTAATTCAACATCAAATAGATTGTATTTCAACTGGCAAGAGTTTTGCAATTGATGTGTACCAAGCTGTGACCATGCTTGGGAAGGCTTGGCATAACGGAGTGACTCCAACAACAATTCAAAATTGTTGGAGACACAGGAATTCTTTCAGTTCTTGTAGAAAATGAAGTCCTTCAAAAGCAGCAAAGGAAAGAAGTAGAGGAGGTTGTTGCTGTATTGGAACAACTAAGTTTGATATCCTCTCAGACTGAGACCCTTAACATGAATGTTCTAGAGTATTTGAATTATGAGCTCAAATTTGATTTGAATAACCCTTATCAGCCCACTGATGAAGAAATTATTGAAATGTTTCCATTTCAACAACAAGGTAGTGAACACAAAGATAGTGATCCTAATGAAGCTAATCCTCACGATATAGTCAAAGGAGGTTGTAGGCTTTAAAGATATAGGAAGTGCTCTTTAAACTTTGAAGAAGTTTTTGGAGCAAAGACCTAATGACACCATGTTATCTATTAAGAATATTGCAGCACTAGAAAAGGAAGTAGAATCTTGGCATGTAGCAGAAGCTCGCCAAAGTACTATTGATTCATTCTTTCGACGGACTTAGATGAATAATGAATCAATATTTTGTAATTTCATCCATTTTTTCTATAAATGTTATGTATTTACCATTTTAATTCTTCTAAGTGTTGTTTTTTATAAGTGTTACAAATCATCGGCATCACCCTCTATAAGTGTTATGAGTTACCAGTGTCTAAGTGTTAACAAAAAGAATGCTCCCAACCCCTAACACTTATCGAGGTCTGACTGTAAAGGGAACGTGAGAAATATTTAGGGGGGCGCAGACATGCAGCTGAGTGGACGCGGAATCTGCGTCGAACATGTTGCGGACTAGTCGCGGGCTGATCGCGGACTGCCCGCAAACAGGGCGCGGACAAGACGCGGACAGGGCGCGGACAGTCCACGACCCTACGACCCCGGACATGCACGGACATGGGTGGACATGGTCGGACAGAGGGCTATAAAGGGGGAGGGAGGAAATGTTAAAGGCACACTTTTCCACGAACCCTGGGCACCATGACGCACTTGCCTCCACGTTGACGGCGGTGTGCGGGGTTTTCAGGTTGGAAAGTGGTCCTTTTGAGGATGGAGATTATCTGAAAGGGGAATTTTTGTCCTCAAAAGCATTAGCACAGGTACCGAAGATGTTGAAGATGTTAGAGATTTGACGAAGCCGTGTATTTCATACTTTTAACACTCTCTTAAGCAACACTATTTTGAAGTGCATGCATGTGATTTATTGTAGCACTATTTTGAAGTGCAATTAGTTATAGGCGACATAATAATATTAGAATAGTTAGCTAGTATTAGAATAGCAATTAGAAGTATTTTGTAGTGGTGTTGCACTGTTTGGAGGCATTTTCGCCATGCATAGCGGTGGCGGAGAAGGTGGGGGGAGGAGAAAGCAGAATGTGCCAGATTCGGCTGTGGGTACTTCCAAAAAAGGAAAGAAGGCTGCAGATTGGGAGCTAGATGTTTACAGAGACCATAATCTCTTGGCGTATCGCGGATGGGAGGATTTATCGAAGCCATGGACGTGTCAGCAGGCGTATGAGCACATTGGTTTTGCTCACCTCGACCGATGGTATACACCGGAAGCGCACGAGGACCATTGCCGAACGAAGCAATTGACATATTCCAACATTACTTCCATAGAGATAAAATGGAGGTTTTTGGAGATTTTACGAGCCATCTCCCACGAAACACGTTATCGATCAAATAACATTCCAAGAAGAATAGGAGCAATGATATACGCGGAATGTGTGTTGGGCAAGCAGGTTGATTGGTCGACGCTTGATCAACCTTTGTACACTATTGATAACTTTGGCCAGCATCTAGGCGAAGCACTTTCTTTAAGGCTACCTATTTTATCGATTCCTAGAAACCATGTGCCAAAGTGGTTTAGGCGCGACAGTAGTTTGGTTGATCCACCTGACCAAGAGTTGCCAACAATCCGAGCAAAACCAAAGTCTCGTATTCGAGGGTAACGAAGGTGCCTCCTCGTCGCGCTCCGGGTATGGAAGATAAATAATGCGTACTAATTTGGCGTATGTGTTTCTAGAGGCGGATATCAAATAGTTTAGGTGCCTAGAGTCACAAAATCGATTAAATATTTAGTAGAAAAGAATGATGTTATGTACATGTGTACAAATTCCTACTTTATTTTGAGAAAACAAATATAGAGTTCTTCCATTACCAGAGGCACATTTTCCAACCCTCTCTACGTGTTCTTCAAAAAACCTTCTAAGTTCATCTAGAGCAAATCTTTGTAAAAAAGGAATATTGATGTGCAAGTATTGTTTTAAAGGCTTATTTTCTTGTATTCATTATCCGTTTTTTTTTTGTGTATTCATTCCCTTGAAGACTACACTAAACATTGAATATAGTGTAGAGGGATTATTGATGTAGATCACTCACACTAATTTCCATCAAAGCATGTGCATGCCAAGTTCTGATTGGATATTTGTTCTCAAGCAAGTGTGTGTCAGTCAACAATTGCATGTAAATTTTCAATTAGTGTAGGAAATCCATTAGGGCAGTGACTATGAATTCACCTGTAATGAGTTGTGATTCCTCTATTTTGTATGCCATGTTGACTTGATATGCGGCTTTGGATTTTTGGATATATTTCACCCTTGCATGTCTCATTTGATTATTTGTTTTATTTTCAAAAATGTTTGTACTCTAGTTAGATAATTTAATATCTCTAGAATTATCACTCACGGATGGATTTCAATCAATTTATATAATGTGTCATTGAATTTACAAATATACAATTATCACATTATGAATAGTATACAAAGTTTCTAATATTTTTAGGTGGTCCATCTCTATCATTCTCTCCATTCACCACCTTAAACCTTCAGACACATATTACCATTAACCTGAACATTCATTAGAATACTAATACATATTGGACTTAATTAGAATAGTAATACACGTCCAAGAGAATTTATCTACCCAAAATCGCAGAGTTATATAAGCATAGCTTATCCATGGGTTCAAGATGTTTGCAGTAACAGAATTTTGATAGTTCAATAGATGTACTTCCTCTCCATATTTTTTGTTCTCTTGTCTTATGAAATAAGGGGATAATAGATGTACTTCTCCCCCACAATTGTATATAAAATCGCTATTATTTGGAATAGAAAATTGCATTGTAATATATGTTTCATAATCTCTTATCCTTTTATTTTTGGATGTAAAATTTTCCAAAAAGTCTAAAAATAGTGCCACGGCTATAGGTGCCTCTATTGAATAAAAGATAAATTAAAGCAACTTCAAGTCTAGAATTTCTCTTATATTAATGTTTTTATTTTGATTTTTAGAAGCACAATCCACCTACACTCACGGCAATAGGTGTTCTTTTTAATTTCACAATAAATACAATGGTAAAAGTTGTCATGAATTCAGTGCTCGCCGCTCGTTGCTCACCCCTCACCGCTCACAAGATAGCATTCCTGCTTGCAATCTCACCTCATAACTTGTAATTTCAATCTCCACAACTCAAATATGCAATTTTACAACTCCAACTTTGTATGCCAACCTCCAAGATCACAACTCCAACTTCACACCTTTTGTACACCAAGTTTACAATTCATTATTTACAATTCAATCTTTAAGTGCTTAACTCAAAAAATATTTTCAACGTCAAATTTGTAATCAAGAACACAAATTGCAACACAAGAATGCAAATTTGACACACCAAGAAACTCAAGATCTTAAATTTCAAAATCACGCAATAAACCACACAATAATTAGCAATTGGCGCTTGCTTTGCAATGCAATAGTTCAACCATTTCAATGTAGTTTTTATTTTACAAAAAAAAAAACATGATTCACTGCACGGTTGACCGCGCAATTAACTGTGCGGTTGACTGCAGCGTTTCTATAGTTCACTGCACGGTTCACTGCGTGGTTGATGATTGCGTGGTTCACTGTGTAGATTATGATTTTAGTAGTATGATAGTATGAATGTTTCGAACGTTGATAACATTTTACCATATTTGAGTACGCCGCGGCACCATCATCGTCGTTACCCTCCGTCGCATCTCGTCCACACTCGTCCGCCATCGTCGTCGTCTTGTCGTCACTTAGGGTTTCACCTTGGCGATTGTAGAGTATCCACCACTTCCTTCCGAATCTCAAGCTCCATCACTGCTCCACCATCGTTTTTCTTCGAGAGCGACATGGCGCTTGTCTCTTGGAGGGTGCTGACCCGCGTCTTCTGCTGACGCGCCCTTTTATAAATAAATTGCGATATTCCGCTCTTGTTTTCTCAGTCTTGGCGAGGAGAACGGAGCTGAGCATCATGAGGGGCGAAGAGAGTCCGGGCGCAGCGCCGCTTGCGTACGAGGACGGCAATGCCATTCCTATGAGGACGCCGACGCCCTCGCCGTTGCTAGGAGCCGCCTCACCGCCTGTGTCTGGAGCGGGAGAGGGAGCGGTGGAAGCTGACGTACCGGGCGGGGAAGCGGCAGTGGGAGTGGACGTGGTTGTGGTCGACGAGGAAGAGTCTCCACTCGTGAACCGCAACGCAGGTGCCGCGGTCATGTCTAACAATGTGAGTTTAACTTTCTCGATTGATTGGTTTTTGGAATTTTTGAAGCTTTCGGATGTGAGGGTTTGGATTTTATGGATTTTGATGTGTGTAGTTGTGGAGTGAGTGAGAGATTCACGATGAAATTTAAGTCCTGTGCTTTATTTCTGATTTTTTGTCCTCTGGTCATGGTAGGAACGTCATGCACGGGAGGCTGTGGAGGTCAACCCGTACGATTTAGATGCCTGGAATGCACTTGTTTTAAAGCATTAGTAGGGAATGATTTTAAAAGGGTTTCTTGCTGCACTTTGTTTTTATGCGGGGTTGGAACCCCTAATCAGTGCTAGGTTCTAATGCTTTGGCACATTTGAGGTGCTGCATAGATTCTAATTAGTGAAATGATTGAGACACTTACGTTACATCGGTGTTGTTAGGGAGCTCTTCAAGCGGTACTGGAGCGAAAAGATTTGGAAATAAAGAAGCTAACAGAGGAACTCGAGTCTACTTTGTGGGAGCACGAGGCCGAGTCATCAATTTATCTTGAAGTTGTCGGCGAGAGGGCTTGTGAATGGAGACAGCTGATCGATAATTTACCAGGCGATTTTAGCAGAAAGAAGGTGAGAAGATTTTGGAACCATCGTTGGGGCTTCGATGCCCGTTTGCTGAATTTGTTATTCGTGAAATGACGTTAGGACAAAAATCGAGCTTCTCTTCTGAGCCAGAAATCAAGCATGTCCTGTTGGTTGGCACGGTATAAGTCTGGTGTTTTTAGAAACCTGTAGAACTATCGAGGAATATTAAGTAGTTCTGAATCTTAAGAGGTTAAAGATGGGCTTGAGTTTTTGAAGCAGATTGTCCGGAGGAAAGAGTTGCAGGCTTCTTCTAGCTTTTCTGGTCGAACTCAGAAGGACAATTTGGCCTTTGAAGATGCATCACCACATTTACAAGGAGATATAGAGGGTTTAAAGTCTGCTTTGAGGAAGCCCTCCCCATTGAAGGGTTTGTCTTCTTTAAGTGATCAGGGTTTGTCTTCTTTAAGCCCAGGGAAAGCAACCGATCCAATATATGTGGTTGTACGACGCAATACTCAAGCTGCTGTAGAGGGGTTTATGGTGGATATAGGAGAATCGCCATCAAAAAGAACGAACAAAGAGGTATGTTCTTTCGACTTGTTGTATCTGATGTTAATTCAGGTGTTAAAGTTACTTGGCATCTCGTGCTCTGAACTGGCCTCTTTGTACTTGTTCTGAACTGAACCTCGTCCTTGTTATCTAAGCCCTAAACCTTAAATCCTAAACCCTGGGCCCTTCTGCAGGTTGTCTCGTCACTTAGATTGGAAGTTTTGGATCTTCGGAGAGAAAAGGAACAACTTATCGACCTCCACACAGTTGAATTGAAGAAACTGGAATTTGAGTTGAGGAATGAATGTGAGAGGATGAAGGTGAAACTTGAACAGGAATACGAGAATGAGGTTGCAAGGCTGAAGGACACTGTGGAGTCTCAACGCAGGAAGGAAGCTGAGCAGATCAAGAACGAACTGAACCATTTACAAGAGAAATTGGACTTTGAATATAGGATGCAAACTGAGGCCAGAGAGCTGGAATTGAAGCAGGAGTATATGAGTGAGACTACAGAATTACGAGAAAAACTGGAACTTGGATACAGGAATCTGATTGAGAAGAACAATGGTGAAGTAGAACGAAATTATCAGAAAAAAATTACGGATCTGCAAGAGACTCTGGAACTTGAGCATAGGAAGGAAGTAGAAAGGGTTCAGGTTGAGCTTCAGCAGAAACATGACATTGATCTGGCACATCTTCAACAGAATCTGGATTACGAAGCTACGAAGAAAATTGAGTGGAAATCGATCGAACTTGAACAGAAATTCCATGATGAAATCGAAGCTTTGGAAGAAGAATTAGTGAATGTTAAGCAGAAACTAGAACAGGGCTTGCAAGACAAGAAAAGACAGCAGTCTAGTGCTGAGGGTTGTAGCAAAGTCTTACCAGAAATTCCCATATTAGATGAATCCAGTGAGTCCTCGAATCTTTCTTTAGAGATAATGGGCAGCATAAATGAAACTTTACTCACGGAATTCGAATCGGAGGTAGTGACGCTGGTTGCAGAACGAGATGAGCTTCGTGATAAAGTTTCAATGTTGGAACTTCACATTTCTGAGCTGCAAGAAAAGGTTACCAAGCTTGAGGGAGAACGTAGTTGGCTGGAAGAAAGGGTTCCTGGATTAGAGAAGAAACTTGCAACAGAACAAAGCAGGCTGGAGGACACAGTTGCGGGTCACGCATTCGAGCGGGATCAGTTAAAGTTAATTGTGTCTAGCCACAAAAATGAACAAACCAAATTAGAGAATGAGCTTGCTGAACGGAAGGCTGAGCGAAATTATCTAGCAACTGCTATTGCTATCCTGACATTAGCGTGCAGAAACTTGAAAGTTTCTAATCAAAATGAGAGGGAGCGGTGGAGGTCTGCATACATGATGGCCTTGAAAGACATGGAAAGGGCACTAAGTCGCACTCAAAAGCAAGTGAAGGAAGAAAGGGCTCAGAAAGGTAGGTTTTAATACGTCAATGCGAAATCTCAGTGTTAAAGTGATAATCCTGAAAGGCATTTTATCATATGTAGTTGTTTTTGCGGTGCGAGTGGAGGGGTGTCTCATCGTTCTGATCTTATATAATCTGAACGTCTTTTCGTACTTCACCTATGTTTAGACCAGATAATGTTTCTAAATCTAATGGGGATTTGCATGTTTATGATGTTTCTCTGCAATCAGGAAGCGCCGAGAGCGATGCTCAGAGGATGAAAGCCGAGATTTACACAATGCAGCAAGAATCTAAAGATGTATGGAGACTCTTAGAGAGGACAATTGCAGAACATATCAGTCGTGCCGTTGGAACATCGCAACAGGTGGAATTTGGACTATGCCGGAAAATACATCAACAGACCTTGAGGTAAGCTTGAGTTGTTGGTGCTCTTGAATTCTGATTTTATTAGCCGGACTAGTTTAAGCAGGATGATTATGTAAGACTGGTGAATACTGGCCTTGATGAGATGAGATGAGATGAGAGAGATGAGATGAGATCTGTGGACGAGAATCAACGAGCTTCTTCAGAAAGGGAACACTGGGAGGAAGAAGCAACTCATGGCTTGCGCCTGGTCATTGGTCGTTTTGATCAGAGCGCTGATGATGTGGCTGATGACTTCCCATAGATTGCTATATTCCAATCTCTGACGTGGTGCATGATGCCAGGTTTGAAGCAGTTCAACAACAAGTTGATAATCTGCTCCAAGTATTGCGACGATCACATATGAGCGAGTTGGATTATTTGCACACAGTCGAAAATCTTCAAAGAGCGGAACAAGAGGTAATCAAGGAATTCAAAAGCTTAGCAGCTTTATAAATGATTCGGTTTCATGCAAGTTGTTGTATATAAACCCAGCCATGAGAAGTCCCTCCATATCTTTCCACAATTTGATTGTCATGGTTCCTTATAGTGCTGTGAGAGCACCAAGACGATTGTCCACGTGGGTTATACATGCTTGATTCGTTCTCCTGTGGCATGCTGGTGTGGCGTGTTGGTTACTTTAGGAAGTGCCTTATCTCAAAGCTCAGTTTGGCGAGGGTTTTTATCTTGGTTCAGGTGGACGTTCTTGGGGATGAAGTTGATTCTCTTGTAGCATTACTCGAGAAGGTGCACGTTGTAATGGACCAGTATGCACCAGTTTTACTTCATTACCCAGGGGTAAGCTTCAAGCTAAACCCTTTCCCCAGCTTTCAAGTCAAGTCATCATTTCTAATTATGTGAAACTATCTGCAAACATCTAGCAGCCAAAATGTGTAAATTTCTGAAGGGCAAATTTTTGAGAGAATATGATGCAGGTGGCAGAAGTTGCGAAGTTGGTGGAATATGAACTTTCGCAACGGGACTTGCTTCCCAACGTGCCTGCATAGGTCAAGGACCGCATCAAGGGGTGTTAGTCCTTCGAAGCCAGCGAATTGGTTGAAGAACCTGCAAGTGTACCCAGTTGGACTTCTGTCTTGTCATCAAGGAAGCGGGTGCTAACGGCCGAGGCCAAATTGAAGAAGTCATTACCACCATGTATACATGTGAGTATTGTTCTGACAATCTGTTTCAGCTCGCTTGGATTAGCCAAGCTGCTTGTATTTGTTGTAATTACATTGAGGAACAGATAGTCGTTACTCGGAAGCAAGCCACGACTGTATAAATATGCAATGTACAGTAGAGACCGATGGTGATAGATAAATCGCTTGTGATGGCGAAAATGGGTGATTCTGCAAAAGCAGAGAAAACTGACTGGATGCAATTCAGGCGCAGGCCCTACATCCAGCAAACCATCCAGGTACCAAACGCTGCAGGTAAAATAGTAAGAATGCGGCGGCATATGGTATATATTATGTGAGAGCGGCACTGTTTTCATTACCATTGATTTTTAGGTGTAAAATTGGTTAGCCGAGTTCGATTTTTAACTCTTATTTTAATGGGTATTGGAGTTATTTCAACGTTCTGAAACTATTTTACATAGTTTTTGGAGTGGCTTTAAGGTTTTGCAATAGTTGTCATTGAGATTTTTCATACAGATAGACAACTATATCAAATAGAAGAGGAAGTGGTCCTTTAGGGGTTAATCCACTTTTTGTGAATGTTCTCATAACATCTGCACTATTCAAAAGATTTGGTCAATTGCAATTCTTAGTCCACCTAAGGAACAATAGTCAACCAATTAGTATTTATGCATGAGCACACTTGGACTATAAAACTTATTCTCACTACGTTAAAATTGGAAGATAATGAAATTATGCAGTTCCAACATGGAATTCGAGGTGCTGGTTGGTGGACATGCATTTGCCCAACTCACATTGACCTTGTTGGTAGTACCGGCAAGTTTAGAGATCACATGTACAAGGATTTTATATCTAATCACGTAAAGGGCTTTCAAAAAATATCAGGGGATCTTTATACCTTGCATAACTAGAGTCCAAATCAAATCAAAACTTAATAATAAATCAAGGAGACAAGATGGTGGCAACGACAAAAGCATAGTCTTTGTTCATAGAGGTGAACATGTGCATTCAATACTGTTAGACATTGGAGGGTAGCACAATGAAGTGAATCAAATTGCTTAGTGAGCAGTAAAAAGTGTAATCAAAGTCTACTATTTTCAAACATTCAAATCTGAATTTTGCAACTTTCATGAGGTTTATGAGAATTTTAGTCACTTAAACCTACAGAATTTCTGATTTCTGATTTATTATCCGTATTGATAAGTCACTCGGTTACACATGATAATTTAAACATGAGGCAGGCGTTCCATAAACCAAGATAGCAGGATCCTGAGCCTGTGCATGTAGATACCAAGCATGATTCTAGTAAAATGAGGCAAGTCATTCTATATTCACGTGTCAAGTATAAATTTCTATAACATACAAGTCAGCCAAACGTTTCCGAAACCGTGAACTACTGCCTCATGTTCCATCTAGGGCTGGCTGATGAGGCCAACCAACATTTCAGATTTAAGCAAACCATCATGGCAGTAAGGAAATTTTACAACTTGCTGGATCTCAGTGGAAGTTGAGCTTCCTCCTTCGCCGCAACCTCAGCATACATCTCGGTAATGGCCTTTGCAAACGCAGCCTTAGCTTGTGGTCTCTTTACCTGCACGTTCTCAAATACAAAAGCTCTAAATAACTCATCTTCGACGGTAAATATTACAATTAAGTTCAATGTACTACTCTGCACTGATTATGATGTTTAGCGTATCCACACTATATGATGTAAAAATGCTATATGTTTTTACTCTTGATGAATGATTTTACCAACTTTGTTAACAATGATCTCTCTTTGTAAACAATGATCACTCTCTTTGTTAACAATGATCACTCTCTTTGAGTAGTATAGATAGTTGTGCTCTCGGTAAAAATCTACATCAAAAGTAAGAAAATTATAGCACTTTCAAACAATATATAGTGTAAAAACAATAGACGTCATAATCAGTGTAGTTATCCAAGTAAACTTCTGGAAGGAAACATATAAGGGTGAGTACCTTAAGGGTGGGCGTAAGCAGTCCATTTTCGATTGAGAAGGGCTCGTGTGTCAACGTTACGGCTCTGGCGAACTCAAACCCGCGTAACTGCAAAATTACGAAACAATAATTATCTAATAACAGCGGGTCAACCAGCAGTGAATCAAACACTTCATTCACAATACATTTTTGTTCCAATTGATTGCCGAAGTGAAATTAAATACAATAAAATTCACACGTCTACGTATCCAGACGGTTATTACTCCATTATGAATCTACACAAAACTTCACAATAATCTGGGCTGTGACGAACATTACTCGGTTCAACAATGACACCTGTAGCTAATTACTTAGGTGGACCTTGCAGCTACTAGTCCCAGTGCCACAACAATGTGCAGTATTAAATAATGACTCAATCTGCTGTTACCACTACTTATCCAAGCAGGAAACTCCAGGAATATTGCACGAAGGGTAAGACCAAACCTGTGCCTCACGACCAACAGCATCCATGTCCGCAAGCACAGCGGCTCGTACAACAGGATCAGCACAAAGCTTCTTTAAATCATCTGCATGCTGCTTCCACCAACAAGAAGAATAATATTATCAGTAATATGAACAAGTCAGCCATATCTTAAATCAATGCCGCTCGCAAGGCAGATTTGCTTTTTAAGCATATAAATATTTAACTTCTTTAACGAGGCAAAGCATGGACACTTGCCTTGATACCCCTTGATTTTGCCCAGGCAGGCAGAGTCTCTGGATCGATAACAGCAACAGCCACAAGACTGGCATTGAAACTATCACCTAAACAAGTTCATCCAAACCTAGTTAGTCGAATCGAGATGAGAAAGTAGATGTGGCAGTCTAAACATCCAAAATAATGTTATGAATATGACAACGGAAAATTCAAGCCAACCATATATAAAACACTGCGCGATGAAGCGACTGCGGAGGTAGACGTTCTCAATCTTCTCAGGCGCAATGTATTCTCCTTGAGCCAACTTAAAGATATTCTTCTTCCTGCAATAAGCAAATATACGGCTTAGGTTAGAAAAGAAACTGTTCTTATGTCCATAATTAGCAATTTTAAAGTGAGCACAGATCAATAATATTGAAATGAAGTGACATTTGTCAGAGTACCTATCGATGATTCTCAGCCGACCACCCGGCAACCAACAACCAATATCGCCAGTATGTAACCATCCCTCTTCATCGAAAATTTCCCGTCTGCAATGAAAATTTAAGGTTAACACCAATTCTTTATTTCCTATTGAGAACCAAACTCAACAGCGAATGAGTCTACGACCCAATCAATTGTCATGCTATATGAGTCCAACCCACTGCGCATATGTGGTTGGACAAATTTAAGTACAGAAGAGAAGAAGAAAGTTACGTTTGAACTTCATCTTTATAATAGCCTTTGAAGAGTATAGGGCCTCGAACACAAATCTCTCCTCTTGGATAAGGCTTGTCATTGTTTGTGTACTCCATCTCAGGAACATCAGCGAGTTTCACCTCTGAGACATCAAACAACAGAACCAGATTAATCCGGAAACCACAATTCGGAAGGTATGTGGCACACGCTATATACAAGGAATGTCGCAATGTCAGTGAGTTTGACCCTTACTGCAGGCAAATAGTAACCACATTCAAAAGCTCGTAGAAAACTTTACCACATGAAGGGCTTGGAGCTCCAACGTGACCAGATGTATTGTCCCCAGGCTGAGTGCCAGAAATGAGACATGATGTCTCCGTCATTCCATAGCCTTCTGTAACGTAACCACCGAAACATCTGCAACCACGACATACAGGTTGGCATTACAAATAGGTTAGTTAAAAACTAGTCAGGTCACCCTTTGTAAAGTAATGCCGCTACGTCAGATAAAAGCATGCCAGCAACAAAATGATAAATTCAATAAATTACTACACAGAAATAACAGCACATGGAAGATAAGTAAGGACGGGGAGTACACTCACATCCTTAAGAAATCCAGGACGTCTGGGGATATCGGGGATGCGCCTGACAATATAATACGAACTCGCCCCCCAAGAGCTGCCTTAACTTTGTTGAAAACCAATCGGTCCCAGATAGGTGAAGGAGATTTTCCTGCAGGATAGCAAGAAAATTCAGTACGCACGGCAATTATCATAGTAGCCGCAGTGAAGTAAACACGTTGAATAGCTTTTCAAGGAAAACAAATAGTCAACAAAGATTTCAGCAAGAAGCATTCATTTAAACTGTAGTGTTTCATATGTGAAGTAATTGCAAGTACAGCAAGGTGTTTTCTCGCAAAAATGAACCCATAAAAGGGGTTAGTATGCATAAGCTACACTGCGGTTCTATTAGTTACCTTTCTCCAGCGCTTGTTTCTTGGAATTGTAGGCAACGTTGAACAACTTTTCACGGAGCCCACCTGAAGCTCTGACTGTTCCAGTGATTCTGTTTCACAAACAACAACAATTGATGTAAAACATGACACAAAGCTTATCCATATGTGATCGATATTCCGGAGCTCACTTATGCGTTACTTATACAAACAAAAACATTATTTGCTTATTACAGGACCCATCGACGACATTTCATCAACATTTGTGAATCAGGATCGTTGTTTCAACTTTGAAATTGCACTCACTTGTCATAAATACGATTGTAAAGACGTGGCACACTGGCAAAAATTGTAGGCTTCAGGGTCTCAAGGTCATCCATCAGCTTCAAGATATCCTACATTATAACCACAAGAATTTGAATCCCGCAACAAAGTTAATTTGCCTCTTCAAAATGAGCTTGTAATTATCACAATAACAACGCTGCAACAAAATAGCAAGTACATACTGCAAGTACTCTGATCATCTCTAAATTATATGTCAACGACATGGCCCTATATTCCAGAGGCTCTCTTATGAGGTTAAACCATGCAAAACAAGCATACACAACTTTAGCTTTGGGAAGGTGATATCACAGGCACTCGAACCATATTTTACCTTCAATAGAAAACAATGTCTCAAAGAAAACACGTATAATGAAAGCGTTGAACAGCAAGAGTATCGTACGTTTTATTAGAGGACTAGAAGTTCTTACCCCTTGAAAGAAACCAACTGCCACACCATGATGCAGCATCACTAGCATGTTCATCCTCTCATATATATGAGCTAGTGGCAGGTATGAGATATGCCTGGTAGCGAAACAAACATACAGCAAATTCGTAAGCTCCAATGCTGTAAACAAAAAACGAAATAGTAGTCAAATTAAGAGTTGTAGTCAACTTACACATCCGAAGGAAGGATAGCAATAGCTTGACTGCTACCAGCAGCACTTGCAACAAGGTTATAGTGAGATATCATTGCTCCCTGTTTTCAGGTCGTTACTGTCAATTTACTATGCACTCGCAACAGATATACAATAACTCCAGTCAAAAAGCGGACCTAATATCTAGCTTATAAATGATACCAGCAACCATTCAAGAAAGATCCAAACACGACAATCATTTCAAATTATAACTTAAAGATTTTGTATGTTCTCATCTAACAGGCTCCGGGTAATTATCACATGAAATATTGGGCACAAAATCCTGAAAGACACTTAACTTCTGAAAAATACAATAGTCAGACAGCACACAAACCCCGGAGCCTTATCTCGATCAGCAAGGTGTGATACATCCGCCATATGTTCAATCAAAACAAGCAAGCATTCGCTAAAACGGTACAATGGCCATACACACATAAGTGTACAGTTCAAGATTCTGCACCTTGGGAACACCAGTGGTGCCACTTGTGTAACATATGGTTGCTAGATCATGTGGCTTTGGTGCCACAAATGCTCGCTGGTCTGCTCTGCCCTGTCGACAAAAAGATATATCAAACTTTAATAATCCCATCCTTCAATGAATTGAGAGAAACGAATTCAGGTCCATGCGCAATCTTCGATAAAATACATGGAGATCTTTGAAACGCAATATGACTATTCGCCTTCAAAGGTCTAAAACGTGGCAACCAAAGCAAGCAAGACAAGGTCTGGAGGCGGATTTGATTATGAAACAAACGATGCGACTCTAACTTGCTTCAAAAAAGCACACGGTAACCTGTATAAACTCAGTAGGATGAAGAAAAATAAAACTATACCTGAGCTTCAAGCCGAGAGTAGGGCACAATCTCAACGCCCGACTGGGATGGGAGAGATGGTACCAAATGCTCGGCACCTCCAACAACCTACAACCCACAACCAATGCTGACTTCATTGCAGAATAAAAGCAAAGCAAGAGCCACAGAGAAAACAAAGGCATTTAAACGTTGAAAATAATTATATGACTTGCTTGTAATATATATGATCTCACACTGAGAGCCTAGCTAACGAATATGAATCGCACTAATCTCACATTCTTTGTTGCAAGCTGACCAGTGTGAACTACCACATAATACTGAAATACGTCTAAGTGTGCCACATAATTAGAACATTGTCGACTATCCAAGCAATAACAAGGGATTCTTTGGATCAAATCTAGAACTCCAGCAGTGCCTACCACAATGAGTCGTAAACTTGGAAGCTCCGAAAGGCAGCTCAGCAGCTGCTCCAACCCGTCCAAAAAACATTTGTCAGACTTTACCAAAATAACTGACCAGGTGAAATTATCTTAACTAGTTGCACAAATTTCAATGCAAAAATAAAATTGCGAGGCAGCGACTCACTGTCTGCAATTTGTCTGGAGTACAAAACACAGCAGCAAGTTCCGCATGGTTGACAATATACGTAACAGCATCAGCCCCTGGAAACGAGTTTCATAAGTTCATGCACAAATGTCCTCTCAGTAACTCAAAAAAGTACGCTTTCCATACTCACATATAAAGACAAAAGTGCCGATCAATTACTGCCAAAATGCGTGCTGCCTTACTGAGTTGGCTTCGAAAATTTTAAGGTAACCTTACATTCAAATCCTACATTTAAAGCCACGACTAGGTGCTTAATAAAGAACATAACCAAAACAAACGCACATATAACAAGAGTTGTTTGTCTGCACAAGTTGCAAAACGTTGCAACTTACCAAGGGTATCGTAAAGTGGAACAGACACGTAGGAATAGGCAGCACACGCTAGTTCAGAGATGACCCATTCCGTTCGATTAATCATGTACAATCCCACACATGAACCCTGCGAATCAGCCAAACAACCATGCTAAGCCAGAACACCTTGTCTGAGGAGAACACAAAGAACAACAACAGCAATAGCAACAGAAGTATCATAATGTGTGAAGGTCTTGTTCATTCTAGCGATCTAAAGACTCGTCTAGTTCTTACCTTGGGAATGCCATGTTGGACAAGACCTGATCCAATTGCAGTGCGTGCGGTCCCTACTTCTCCATACGTCATCCATCTATACCTGTAGAAAGTGCAGACATGCACGAAATGAGTACCATACCCACATACCACTACACGAACCTAAGCCCTGAACGATTGCCTACTAAGAGCTAGAGACCGCGGATGCAAGATTTTGCCACACAAACAAAAATTGGCGGCTTACTTATGCACAAGAATGAAGGAAAACGTATCTTACTCGCCAACTGTACCATCTTCACGGATACGAGTTCCTAAACACTTGTTCTCCGCAAAGGCTGCCTTCGCGTACCTTCAAAAAACCCACACAAACAAGGGGCTGTGAGCTAATTACAGTATGATGCTGTTGAAGTATGACGTAGGTCCTTATTGCATGACTTGTACAACAGAACATAGTCATGCTTCAAGCAGTTTCAAATGCTGATGAAGAATCGATGTATTCGCTATCCATCAAGAGAGTATTAAATTCATACAAGAATCATAGATGCCTTACACAAAATTGTCGTGCAAGGTTCGGATCTCTGGGTGCTCAGGCCAATAATCCATGAGTTCGAGCGGGGACTTCACTGATCTGAAATTAATCCAATCACAGCCAAATCATAATCAAAGTTGGTCTCTTAGTGGTATGGCTAAATCAGCATACAATCCTCGTATAACATGGTGTGTAAAGAAAATTGATAAAAACAAAATAAATTGAAAATTTATAAATTTATTTATATATTTATGTATGAAATATATTTATATAAAAGGCAGATAGTGTACAGAAAGTAGAGAAATGGACTGATGATATATTCAAGGAATTATATGACCAAATAGTGAACGAGGCCTAGCTATCCACGAATGTCAGCAAACCCCGAGCAAGTGATTCACATCATCTAATTGTATGTAATTTTTAAGACCGCATATACAGTTGAATAGAAGTGTTGAGATTGAAACGATAAAAATAAATATGCGAATAAAACCAGTTACCTATGAACGTTCCATTTCCCACTGCTCAACTTTTCTGGCAGTAAAACGCTGTAGCCTTCCTCTGAGCGAAGCACAAGCAACAAGGACAAAATGAGGTCCGGTTACAGGTCAAACAGCCAGAATCAAACTCGAAGGTATAACCAACCCAAATCAACATCTGAGCCAGCGCAACCGCAAACTAGAGCTGAGATGTGAGGGGATAAATCGTCCTCATAACAGCCTAAATTGTAACATGAAAAAATCAAGGACCAGCAAAGTGCGTCAAGAAAGAAAGAACGATAACTTGGCCATCAATAACTACTCAATGACTACTAAAATTGATATACCTATAATATATTCGCCAGCAGTTGGTTGGCTCTCCAGTTGTAGAGGATTCTCTGCACAAAACAAAATCATGAGCTATCAAATCTTTACGATCCCGACTCATAATAACCACAGCGGCACCATTATTAGGTCAAAGCTTATCAATCTGACTGCGAATCTGAGAGAATACAGAACCCTGCAAACGGGCTGCATTCAAGCCAACACCTTGGTAAACTGGATAACTTAGTATTCGTGACAAGGAACATAATTCTTTCAAGTATCGAATAAATAGAGACAAAAACAGCAGTAAATGAGCTAGTTACTAAATCCTCCTACCTCCACTAGAATAGAAGCTTTACTTCAGACACCCCAAAATGATACTGGTACAAGAAATACATAAGTCCCCTACAATCAACTGCTAGTACATGCTCTTCGCAAATTAAGCTAGACATAAGAGAATCTCTCCATATCTTGATCAGTACCAGGCCATCAGAGTATGGAACAACTTCGAAGGCAGTATGCATGCTATCTGCACTATGGTATCACGCACCACAGGTAAAGAATTTATGGGCTTTAAACTCGCTCTCGGCACAATGTCTTATCGATTCTCACCGAGCCGATTAACCATTGTCATCTGACGTCTATTGCTAGCAATCACCTCTGTTAGTCATTCTCTTGAGCATCTTTCTACTCTTCCTAGGACTAATATATCAAGCTGTCACGGAGAAGACTCAAATTGAGTATATTAGAATGCTTACCCGATGCTTTCAGTTGCAAATGCGCATTCACCATGCGCAGCCGCCTTTGTGCAGTCTCCATCGCTACAGGATTTGCCTCCATCTCCTCGTCCTCTTCTGACTTCTGCTTATAGCAATCTTCAAAACCGAACAGTCAAACAAAACCACGTAAACAAGGAACTCTCCTAAGTGGGTTTGGACACCGACAAATATCTGAAGGAGAAGAAAAGTATGTCGAAGATTGGTCAAATGTAACGATAAGAAGAAACACTCTGATTCGACGAACAAATTAGATGTGCGAGCACCGAACACCACGAAACTGAACAAAGGAAATTGCACGATAGGATCACAGAGTTCGGTGCGTTGGGCCCACTATACAATATGAATCCAGCTGAAAAATATTCCCTTAGTATGATACACATAACCTATTCTATTTTACAAGTGTAAGGAATATGCCACCGCCCAAAAAAATCCAAAAAAGAGCCATCAACCGCCTTGGTGGATGTGGCGTACGTCAGACACATACTTTCCAAAAATCAATCTCTCTTACAGATATGGTCTAAGAACTCTCACAGAGATTACTGTTTGGCATACTAATAAAAAACACTACTACTTTCAAAACTAGCATACAAAAAACCAACCCTACGTCTAACATACACCTGACCCAGGAGGCGAACGAGAAGCAGATCGTAAACGTCTCTCTCCCGCCTACGATATCCAACTTTTCGGGTGCTGTGAACCATAAATGCACCACATACAATTCCGAAACTCTTCCAATTTCAAGATACAGATACTCGGTCTACCGGTCGTAAGAGATTGCAAGAAAAGCTTTTGTACAAGAAACAGCAGAAATAACAAGAATCTGATTACACCGCTCTCACCTTGATATCAAAATTTGGCATCAACAGAAACCAAAAAAGTACTCACCTAAAAACACAAAAAACGAACTGAAGATTCCGCTAGCCAAAATTCACAGTACAACCCATCATCATCACACAGAAGCTCCACTACTCAGCGATAAACCAAAAAAAGTGGAACAATTCCGTAGGAAACCAAAATAAATCATTTAAATAGCAATGAAACAGTACTAGGATTTGATATGGATACAATCAAAAAGTCACGAAATACCGCAGAAATCCATGACTGATAAAATCGAACTCGAGAACAATTTTCTTTCAGATTGACAAAAAAACTTCACTCATCTGGCTCGATCACGCAACTTCAAATCGTAGTCACACCCGGAGGATCCACATGAAACCACACCTGTTAAGATTGGAAAGACCCTAAACGAAGTCGAAACGTCAAACCCTGGCAATCGCACGAAAACAACAACCGACCATGTGAAAATACCTTCTAATTGAGCGTGGACGTTGCAAGCAATGACAACCTGAGCTCAATTGCCTCCGTCACCACTCTTGCCAGACACTAACGTGACCCGGGATCAAACAAGTTTGTCGTCCGGAGGAAAAACACGAAACAACCCACAAACGGTGCGAGGCGACCTAAATCCGTCACTGTCTCAACACCTCACGCAAGTGTACCCACACGGAACATGATGCCGGTTTCGGGGACCAAATTGCAGATAGCAAATACGGTGGACGAAGCGACTTTAGCGGGTGGCGTGCTTACTCGGCTGTCGACGTCACGCTCGGAAAACCCCAACAACGGCTTTGAAGATCTCAACCAGGACATGGGCAAAATGGCCCTTAATACTAACATTATATAAAAGATAACTTTGATCCTTTTTAGAGTGACATTTGTGAATTAACCCTTAATCCTACGGTTCCAAGAAGAAGAAGAAAAACTCAAGTCTCTGAAGAGGGTTGGCATGAATAAAGTGTATGTTTGTTCCACCACCTCTGAAGTAACTTGACTATTGCACACCAAAACCACTTCAAGTTGCTCATTTTAGTGTAAAGGGTGGAAAAGAAAACAATTAGGTACTAGATCTAAGGTTTAGGGTTTAGGGTTTAGGATTTAGTTCCAACTGTAGGACCTTGATTTAGATTAATATGCTCATATGTTTACAAAATTTCATAAGTTTTGATTGCAGTGAATTGGAAGATTATGGTTTTTAAAGTGAAAAAGAGGCTCTAAATTTCCTTTCTTGCATTAGACTTAGAGCACTTGGTGTCAAATGTTTGCACTACACAAGGTCTAAATATTGTAGCATCATGTTGAACATTATGTCAATTGCTTGTACACCAACTTTTCATGGTAGAAGATGGATATAAAAGTATTAGCTTATTCAACAAATCGCACTAGGAGCAATTTTTATTATTCAAAAATTGCCAAGTACAACACGCAATTAAGCAATTATGCACTTGGCCATTTAAAAGTGCACTTGGGTACAACGGCGGCCATTGCGAACAAAAGTGGCAAAATTGAAAAAAAAAAAAAAATCAAAGAAAAAAAATGTTTTCCAAAGGAAAAAAAATTGAACTTCTACAACAATATTACGTACAATCATGGTTGTTCATATTGGAAGCAATTTTTTGGCATTTTCAACTAATTTGTGGTGGCCCCTCGTTAATACTAGATAAATGTGCATTTAATATAGTTTCACAATATCTCAAAGATGGATTTGAAGGATTGTAGTATATAAACAGGCGTAATTATAAAAAAACATACTTTATGCAAGGGTTGGCAGTTGATTAAAAGATATTCTACATAGTACATAATGCATACAATGGTGAAAACTAAAAATAGATGCTTCAACAATTGGACTTAGCACCAATAGTAAACACAGCTTTACTCTAAAGGATTAATGACATAACGTCTTACATCACCCTTAGAATATACTACTCTTACACATACACTATATATCAATTACCATACACAACAAGTATACTCTCAAAAAGGCACACTATCTACTCCATAGAATTTAGGGTTGCTTGCAAACGGTCGTCATCGATAGCTTCGGTTTGCATTGCAATATATTGTAGGATGTGAGCCTTTGCCGATTGAAGAATGCGAATCTTGCTTTCAACCTGCACTCCAAATACATTGCGCTTTCTCCATCTGCTGGCCCCAGACATGGTTCTTTCTAGTGTGTCTACCCATGAAAAAATGCATGCATCTTTCTCTACCCAACTATGGCTCTCCCCAGATGGCTCCCAGAATGAATCCATGCAATTTGCATACCGTTGTGCAGAAGACCCATGTCCATCAGCAACCCCCCTGTGGATGATGGGCCAATATCAACAAACCATAATCTTAAGCCTCCATCAGTTTTTTCCTTCCTCAATCACTTTCCCCACATAGAATGGTACACCGCATTCTATCTCTGCTCGATCAACACTCAAAGCTACAAATTGTCCACAACGGATATCGGATTGTGGATTAAATGGTGGAAATGGGTCGTGATTACCTTCATACATTGCTCCTTCTTCGGCGCGTTCCTCAACATAGTTGCGTTCTGTTTGTTGTGCCCTACGCACTGCTTGATTAGAGGCTCTTCCTCTACGAGAACCAAAGTATCCTCGAGCCTCGGCATTTGAAAGCATGGCCACTACCTGCTCTACGACATTTACCTCACGATTTTCTTCACTTGCACCATCCATTACATCCAAAGATGCGCTCCCTGTAGGTCCGGTGTTGGAGAACTCTGAAGGCCAAAACGGTGAGGTACGATGCTCATTGCTACGATCTTTGTGTGGAAATTGAGCTAAATAGAGTTTCAATCTTTCAGCCTCTACTTTTGCCTCACGATTCTTGTCCTCATGCTGCAACCTTTGAATGCACCTTTGTTTATATGCAATGAAGTCATCCAACACCTTCAACTCTCGTTCGTCCGTTGCAAATACTTCCGCAAACGGTGGTCGCTCATCCCTAGTTGGCAACGACCTCAAAGTTTTCGTCCCTGCCTCCGGTCCCCATGGATCCTTGCAATAATGCTTGTGTTGTATACGAACCTCACGAGTCCCTTCTCGATTGTCCATATAGAATCGCATGTGGTTCGGAAATGTTATGTCCACCAATGAATCCTATCTTGTCAATAAGTGAGGAGTTATGAACAATTTCCAATCCCATACATTCTCTAGTAGTCGGGCGCTAACAAATGTCTCCGTAGGAGATGTTCCTCGTTCTATAAGACTAATCAGTTTTTCCCAAATCTGACATTTGATGCAAATGTTATAAGGTTTCCAATTTTAAATAGGGAGAGTAGGCACTTCGAGCAACTCCAAAACTTTTGTTAGAACAATTTGTTGAATGTGAGATTTTCAGCACTAGGAAGTAATATTATTTCCTTTCATATTGTCAGAAAAAAGTTCTTGTCCTTAGTGAAAATAGCATATAAACCCAATTCACACATTTTCACACCTTGTCACACATTGTCAGGCAAGGTACCAAAAAAAAAAATCCTTTCCTCATAAAACTTAGAGATCCCTATTTTTTTTTACTTTTTATTTTTTCCACAACAAATATGTGGTGTGAACCTTCTATTGACCATTCGGATTATCAATCTAAAACATATCAAGTTCACAAAAAATCATAACGTGAATTGACAATTTTTGAACCTCCATGCTTTACACAATTATTTTGAATATGCTATACCCCTTTTCTACCTCTAAAAAAAGGTGTGTAGGGAAATAACATCATGCCAAACACAATGCTAAAAGATTTAGACCTTGTGTAGCGCAAAAATTTGATACCAAGCAAATTCAAAGTCTATTGATCCACTCAACGTAGGGAAGAAAATGAATCATTTGCTTGACTTCAACCACTATAATCTTCTAGGGGTTAAACACATACACATTAGAATCTTCTTTCTCTCAAATGTATCATTCAATTTTTCAAGGAAATGAACTCCTCATCTACCTTACACCAAGCATAATTCAAAAAGACAAACCTAAGATTTTTCAATGTCAACTCTAAAATTGAACTTGAACACACCTAGAAAAATCAAACAAACACATTAGTATCTTATACAAGACTGTTGTCTCTGATTTTGACAAGGAAGAGATGTAGTACCCATATGGTAGGAGATGAATGTCCAAGGCATGTACAATACCCACCAACAAGTTTTCAAACTCCAAGTGCCAGTGAAATGAAAATGCAACTTTGAAAAATCATATCTCCCAATGTACAACTCCGAACTTCACAAAACTGCCACATGTTTGTTTAGAAACAAGTTGACCACATTCAAGGTGTCATTAGTATGCAAATTTGAGCCATGTGTCAAAGAAAACCAGATTGCATTAATTGCACTCCAAGTTGTGTTTGTAGCCCTTACATCGTGAAGACAACATCCATCTTTCTTGAGCCAACACACTTCAGATTTTTGTGAGTTTGAGCTTCATATATGGATCTCCAACAACCTTTCAATAAAAAACATACTTCGTTCAAGCAATGTGGTAGCTAGTGAATACATTATGTGAGTGCTTTTAATGAGTAGTTGCAATTCTAGTGGTTTTGTTTCTTGAACTTGCAACTGTGCACAAATAGTAGAATTGGTAGGATTCATTACTTCTTTAGGATTTTAGTAAGCATAACATCAATTGGAAGGAAAGGATTCACTCAAATTTGTAAGTGTTGATTCTCTAGTGTCTTGGATAGCTTCATGTGGAAGATTATAAAAGATACTATCCACAAGGAAGAGCTACAACAAAACAAAGAAGAATTTGTCAACAATATTCAAAGGGCAAGGGAAGAGGTCTCTTTAGAGATGATTGAGGTTCACTTTGTTAGCATGCCTCATTGAATTAAGGCTGTAATCAAAGCTAATAGTGGTAGCACTAGATGGTAGATAGTTTGTCAAAAAATGCTATATTTACATATAAATCTATTATTTTTTTGTAAATGCGTTAGATACTAGTAGATTAGATTTCATTATCTCTCCATTGTACTTTACGGTTTGAACAAATGATGGCAATTTGAAATTGGAGATATGTGCCTTGTTTGTGCAGAATGACTACTGTGAGCGTAAACTTGATGGTGGGTACTGTACTGGGAAAGCTGGAGCTTGTCCTCGATCATGGAATACCAACAGGGATAGTTGGAGAACGCATGCATGCTGTAGCCGGCGGAGAGCAGCCGCCGTAGAAGCTTCTCCACGCCTTCCAGATAAACGTACCATTTGCTCGTACATTCCTTCGACCCCGTATGAATACATGTTCAGGACAATCACACAAAACAATGTAATCAACAAAGACAGAGGAGCTAACCCTGAATATCAAAATCTCGTCCATCAGCGAAGAATTTCTTGAGTAGCTCCTCCTCCGTCAGGTGGGCCGCATTCAAACTCTATCCACGCTGTCGAGTGCTTCGTCGCGAGCAGCTCCTTCATCGTCATCCTGCAAGTGTAGGAATCAGAAATTTAACGAGAAAAATATGAGAAACATGTGAGAAAACTCTTTGACTACATTGCAAAACCCTAGAAATTCACATGAGAAGAGATGGGACTAATTCGGACCCGAAGTAAGCTGGAATGTCTTGGTAGAAGGGATCTCGCACGAGAGTGCCCATCACGTCGAGAAGCAGCACGGGCTGCTTCCCCGGCATCGCCTGCAAGCTACTGCTACTACTCCTGCTGCTAACAGGAGCCTGCGCCCCATCCATGCGACAACCGTGGCTCCTCCTCCGCTGCTGCTGCTGCTGCTTCTGGACGGACACGAGCTTGAACATCACTAAAGGAAAATCTTATCCTTTCAGTGGAGGAGTGATGTATGCCTCGGAGAGGATTTTAAAACAGTTGGCGAGTGGTGATCACTATGTTGTGGTTGATGAGTGGGATGATACTGAAGCGCTTATCCACACCATTTTTTGCATTAAGATATAAGCTCAAGAACGAGATGTTACGACGCATGAATCGCCGGAACTATGGTGGAATCCGGAGATTCTGGAGCGAGTGTTACGAGGAGTATCCAGATGGCAGTCAGCTTGGATGGCTGCATATTCGGGGGACTATGTGGAACTGAAACACGAACTGCTTCGATGTGGAACAAGTCTGGTCCCTCTTTGCCCAGCTTTTCTCTTTTTTCTAGCGATGTTGTCACGATCTACACAAGTTGCCATTAGCTAGGTTTTAAGATCTGCTCTAATGGCCAGATCCCCTCATTGCCTCCTTGTCGATGAATGCACAGAAAACCTGAACAGGAAGGAATTTAGAAAAAGAAAATGATGTCTATCCTCAAGTTGATGGACACAACGGCTTGATTTATTCACTTCAAGTTGTCGTGTCTTTGAACAACAGGAGATATTGCAACTCCCTGCTCAGTGCCCTAACGTTTGGTTGGCTCTAATGTGGGTATTTAGTGGTAAAAATAATCTAAACATGGTTGACAACTTTGAAAATTCATAACTAATTCATATTCATTGGAAAAATATGAAATAACTTGGGTTGAGATTGCAATTCTATTGGCTATAAGTGAAAATTTAACATGTTATTATTTGTGTTCTCCTTACATACATATTGCTTCATTTGTTGGTCATAGTGGGGCACATGGTTTTAGTCGTATGGCGTCACAAATTTTTTGGAGATTGCAAATTTGGCGACACAAAGTTTCTTCTGAAACCATACAAATCCATATTTCCTCCAAAAGTAATTTTTGGAGAATCCATCTCCATAAACGTAGATTTGTACTACCTTTTAGCGACAAGATGGAATTCCCGTTGTTCATTGGTGGCAATATGGCAATATGGCGATAATGAAATTTTGGTGATATAAAATCATGATATTATTCCACTTTTTTCAGGAAAATTCTTTTTGGAATTTCTTTTTGCCTTTTGGCTCCAAATCGCTAAAAAAAAGGGGGGGGAGGTTGGTGGGGTATACCTTCCTGTCAACTTTGGGCATAGAGACGTGTATTGCATCCCTGATATTACATAAGATGACGAGAAAGAGAGGTTGATTTTAAGATAAGACATCGATGGATAGTTCATGAACAAAACAATGAGGTTAGTAGAGATGAATGAAGTTAGGGCAAGGTATCTTGGAAGCGAGGCAAGTGACGGCACTACTCTCTTTCTTGCTTTGCTTGCCATGCCTCTGCGTCCAGGTACCTTCTCCTCCACACTTCCTAGGGTTTGTTGTTGGGAAGCTTTTGCTGGGATGCTTTTATTTCTGGAATCTGCGATTTCCTTCACACACAAGGAAAACGACATTCTAACTTTATTGTCTTCGTGTAACTTTGACTAGGGTTTGAGTTGCGAGAGATGTTTGTGCAGGTTGCTTTTCGAAGTGCCGAGTGTGGTGATCGTGTCGTTGCCTCACATACTTCCAAACATTGGCGAGCTCTTGCTGTTTAAGGTTCCGCTTGGTTCGATGACCGAGGAGGACGAGTTGTTAAAAGAGCCAGTATATATTCACGACTATGTATTGGTTTTGTTGAGAACTTTGTGAGCTGTATGATGATGTGCACATATGTTTGATTCAAGTCATGTGCATACATATTCAAGTGATGTGTTTGGTGTTGTTCGCTGACAGCTTGCAAAGAGACTCCAGGTAAGGAAAGCACTAAACTGCTTGAGTAAGTAACTCGTATTGACGATTAATCACTCATTTGCAACTGCATTGCAAGGAAATGCGTCTACTAAGGGCATTCACGAAGTTAGCCGTATAGGGAGAAAATCTGCTCTGTAGAAGGGAAGTGGTAGAGCTCACCATCGGTTGAGGAGTAGCTGAGTTTGGAGCTGGTGCGGTTCATGGCTGCTCCATTGGAAACAACATTGCTAGGGAATCCAGAACATATATGCTTGACATGTTGCTTACATTCTCTGTGCATAACAAGATGCAAAATGCGTGACGATCTTCTAGAAGGATAGACCTTCCTGAAACTAAGCCCTAAATCGACGGGATTTTAACTCATTAAAAAATCCAAAAAATCCAATTTAAGAATTCAATAAAAACAACTCTGCCCACAGAAGCGGACCATGGAGGGAACTTCACGTGTCAAAATCACAGTGTCCACGATGGCAATTAATATGCCGTAGGTTGAAGAAAGATGTTAAACCAGCAGACATGTACTATGCAAGCACAGCATTATAAAGCTGCATTATACAGTCATCCCTCCCATAAGTTGTATCTCTAGTAAGCTATAATTTTGCTAACTTATTACCTCAGCTAACTTTAACTTCAACTAATTTATAACCAGTGTTGGTGTAACAGCCTCTTCTAAATTATTTTTCCAACTAGGGTTTGGGAGTTTGTGCACTTTAGGGTTTGTGGGTTTGTGAATTTGTGCATTCTAGGATTTTAGGGTTTTTGAAATTTGTGGGTTTGTGGATTTAGAGTTTGTGGATTTGTGGATGGCAAGGAAAATCTAGCAAAACTTACCAAACCTCCTCTAAAATCTCAGCTAACTTTATCCTCAACTAAGTTCTTACCTCCTCAATCCGCATCCACTAGATTTGGCTACAGTATAACTTATCGGAGGGATGGCTGTATTTGTGAAACACCAGTGTGAACAGTGATTCACATGAGAGCGTCCCCACAAGCGGCTTTAGTTTGACACTCTTTTGACACTTGAGTTATTTGTAAAGGGAACCGGTCTTTTGTCCTCCTTTTTTCATGCAAAAGAGAATCTAACCTGTATTTGAGTGAAGCCGCAAAGTAATCATGTGAAAAAAAATTCAAGGTTTGAGGGTTTTGAGGAGGTGTTATTTATGGCACAAGTGGCACAAATCTCCCCAAAAAAAACAAGAACAATCATGAACGTCATGACACTCTGGCATGTATCCTACATCCTAGAGTTGTGCATGATGTGAAGGGTCAATGATTGCTTAAAGTAAAAGCCAGGCAGAAACTCGAGTTTGGGAATTCTAAGGCTCAAAAACTAGTCTATCCAGTGTTCTATTCTAGGTCTACAGTGAAACCCTGCCAGTGGACTCAACGACCCTGGCTTTTCCATTTTACATGTTAGAAACTGAGGATTTGGGGTACTTTGCGGATAACTCTACTGTATGAAAACATTTCCACTTACTTAGAATTTAATACATTATTCATTCTTAAATTTAAGTCATATTGAGTCTTTCTCATTTCCATTTCTAAGTTTTATTGGAATTCCTAGTCACTAAGTAGTGATTTATGGATCCTCTAAATTTACTGCTTGCTTCACTTTTTTTTCTTGAAAAATTACATGAATGTTGTTCAAGTATCTCTTCTTTTTCTTTATTATTTTTGGTGAGGAGCACGTACAGAAGAGAAGGGCTTTATCCAAAATCTTTTTATTATTAGAATGTTATGCACAATGTTGCATACGTATAATGACCACAAATTTTAAATAATTAGTATGAAGTTCAAAGCATTCAATGAGATCCACATGGGCAAGGGTCTATAGAAATTTGGAAAAAAAAAGAAAAAAGAAAAAAGAAATAATACTATTCTCAAATGGTATAACAATTAGAATTCAACAATATCAATTTTAGACTTTTTCAAAACTCTCTAGACAAGAAAATTAAATGCACATGCAAAAAAATTAACAAATATTTATTATTATTATTATTAATTTTTATAAATTTAATATTAAATACATTTTAAATACATCCAAAATCATGCTTAGGAGTTTTTTTATCATAAATGTTGTAGTTTTGTTTGGCCAGTGATATTTTAGAACTATGAATTGCACACGAGTGCAAATGCCCAACTTCTTCATATTGTGAAAGAATTACCCCGGTTGCCATGTCAAAAACATTGGTCTCTACCACAAAAGGTTCCTCAAAATTGGGATGGATCAATACCGGTGCATGGAGAAATTTTGATTTAAGTTCTTTAAATGCCAAATCCATTTGTTGTGTCCATGTAAATAATTGATCTTTCCATATCAAATTTGTAAGCGGCATTGCTATCTTTGAATATTCACATATAAATCGGCCGTCGAAATTTATAAATCCAAGAAATGCTTGAGCTTCCTTTACCATCTTTGGAACTTGCCACTCTTGAATAGTTTGGACCTTATCCCGGCGCCATACGGACCTAGTGATACGGTTGTCATACATCAATTTTAGTGAATATCTTAGCCCTTAGCAACCAATTAGTGAACTCTGGGTTAAGAGGCAAAAGATACCGGTACTGTACCATGACTTTGTTTAGATTCCGATAGTCCACACAAACCCTGATGGAACCATCTTTTTTTATGCAAATACAAGGGGTGCGGAAACTGACAACTTTGACCTTCAAATCCATCCTTTTCCTAAATTTTCTTCCATATATTTTTGGAGCACCTCCAATTCCATTTCTGGCATTGGCCTTAAGCTGATATTCCATGGTTCTTGTCCTTCTAAATCGATCTTCATATCCGACATACTGTGATTGAGTAGCTCATTTGATGCCTCCTTACTGAAAGTCCCCTACAAATTGCAATATTCTTCTGGGATAGACATCTTTGTAGGCTCAAGGGTACCGACACCATTGGCGCCTTCTGAAATGTCTAGTGCATATTAGATTTCAGCTTCTTTGGCGGATTTTCAAAATGCCACCACTGATATAACGGCATGCTTGGATATAGTCAGTTTTGAGGAAGCTAGCTTTTTAGATCCACCAGCTTGTACCTCAATTCTGACTTGATGATTTCTGCAATTATCATGACAATTGGGAGAATCAATCGTGGGGCTCTGTTGTGACCAACAAGTCATAGGATCATGGCAACTTAGCCATGGAATGCCCAAGATACATGGATATTGTTTTATGTTGATGGTATCCGCTACCAACACCTTACGATGATCCCCAATGATGAGCTTTATCATAGCCTTGTGCATGATCAGGCCGGAATTGATCACTCTTCCATCAACCACCCTCATTTCTGTAGGCACCAACTTAGGATACTGTACGCTACGGTCAGTTTCGGCAGGCAAGTGCGGAAGCATTTATTTATTTTTGTCAGACATGGTTCGACACAATGGATATGACATAGGTATTGCACAAGTATCACCTAGATCTTGCACGGGTGTCACCTTGGTATTACATGGGTATCGCCTAGCTAAATCTCTTGAAATTTCCAAAATTTTGGACAAGTCCCCATTTTGAATTAATTATGTACGAAACTGACCATAGCGTAGGGTATAGACAAGCATGACAGCGCGTTGTAAACTCTAGATGCATAAATAATCTTGTTGCTCCAAAGTCCACTAAGGAAGTGGGCCGTAAAGGAATTGATTGTGGCCCCCACGGTGAGATGAGCCCCTGGATTGATCATGGTGTTCAAATAAAGTGGATTGGGCCCTTCTTCTTGTTTGATTTTGTTGGTAGATCTGGCCAATCCCTTTGTCCTTTAATATTAACACAACAACACTTGGAATCGTGCCTTTGTCCAGGTATTGAACCTCCACGTTCAATCCCAGGCCATGTCTTTTCCCAAGGGCGCATATTTTGCAACTGCTATTAATAGAGGCTTGAATGGATTTGTGGGACACTTTGCTTGTACATGACCAAATTCCTTTGCAACTTCAGCACCAGCCTTGATGCTGATATTCTAGTTTTTCTGCAGTCGTCTTTGCTAAGGCTGCACTTGTACAAACCGTGCCAAGATCCATCGGTATTGATCCAGAGGTTTTTTTATTATCTTGAAACCTATCACCTACATTATTGTGAGCCCATAATATGGATCATATTTGATTTTCTGACTCAAGTCACAGGTTGTTGATTTCTAACATGGTGGCTTTGAAAAATTGTGTGTTATGTTATGATTAGATTGTTTTGGTTAAGTTCTTTGTTGTTTTATTTTATTGACCAAACCAACAAAGCTTATCTTTTAAGCCACCTGATAGAGATGTCCTTGAAAAATATTATAAGAAAAAGTAGCAATTTTTTCATTGCATGGATTGGAAGATTATAGTATTTGAAGTGAAAAACATGGTGGTTTTTGGACCAGAAAAAACAATATCAACACACTCTGTTTTCTCTTTGAAAAATCTCTTTTACATTTTTTTGTTTAAGGAAACTTGATTATAAAAATAGATCATATAAAATATACTTTTTTGAAATCTTAAATGTATAAAAAGTGTGTAGCATTTTAAAAATAATTTTGCAAGTACAAGTACTTGCAAATTCACATTTAATATTTTGTGATTTTAGAATCTGAAAAAATTAAAATCCAAATGGTGAAAATAGAGTTTCATATTTTCTCTTAAAATAGAAACAACTAGAAGTACAAAAACAAATTTTCTACCTTTTTTATGGTAGGAAAGAAGTTTGTTTAAGTATTTCTGAGATGTTCTTGTAGTATCATGATTTGGTTTGATTTTTTTCTTTGAATTGCTTTGATGTAAATAAGATGTCTAATTTTAGTATCCAACCTTCCAAAGTTGAACTTGATCCATGATCTAAACTTTAGAGCATTTATTGTGGTTGATAAAACAATTTATAGTGTTTGAACTCTCTCTCTCTCTCTCTCTCTCTCTCTCTCTCTCTCTCTCTCTCTCTCTCTCTCTCTCTCTCTCTCTCTCTCTCTCTCTCTCTCTCTCTCTCTCTCTCTCTCTCTCTCTCTCTCTCTCTCTCTCTCTCTCTCTCTCTCTCTCTGGCAAAGCCATACCCAATTGTTGTTTCCCATTTAGTTTAATGTTAGTAAAACTCTCCATAAGGCTAGTTGCCTTGGATTTTTGTCTCTCTAAATTCCAATCTATGTTTCTATAATCCCATATTTTGAAGATACATTCTTTGAGTTGTAAGCTTTCCAAAGATACTAAGGACGCTGGATTTGAAGCTGTTGTCAAATTTTGGCAATTTTTCAAAGTTGGAGGAGGCGCTGCAATTGACCGAGAGGAGGGTCAACTTTGGAAATTCATACTATTGTGATCTATACCTCGTATATTTTTGTTGTTTTCTTTCTAGATGAAAATCCAAATCTAGTTCTTGAAAAAATTTATAGTGTAAAGTTTGCTATTGTATTCATTTTCTTATGAATTATTGAGTACAAAGAGGTCAGTGGTTGTGGTGGAACAAGGGCAGAACTAGTACTTCAAGTTTGAAATTATAGTTCTTTGTGGGTTTTGCTTTGTTATAAGTGAAAGTTGATAATTTAGAAGAACATTGAATCTAGCTTTGAAAAATATTATAAATTAGCTTTTGGAATATTAATCAATTTTTAGTGAATTCTTAAGCAACCGGGGGTCTGTTGTCCTTACAATCTTGAAGGAGGACTTTGGAATTTTGTATCTTATTATCTACAAGATTGGTTATAGAGTGATTTGTTGGGTTAAAAGCACGCTAAGGTCTAGTTTTAGGGGTTAATTTATCAACAAGTTTGGACGTATGATGAATTTAAAAAAAAAAATTGGAGTGACAAGGGATGTTGCCACCTTCATTTAGACATTGGCGATGGTTTTCCTTCTAAACCCTAAATCCTAAACCTCTTATTTTTGTAATTTTTACTATTGACTTTTTATTAGTTATTTTTACTTTATCTTTTTTTCTCTTTACGTTTCACTCATCTATTTATTTTTCACTTGTCCATTTACCTTTACCTTTTTACTATTACTCTCCATTTTATTTTTTATTCTTTATCATTCACTTTTCACTCTTTCATTTATATTTATCTTTCTACTATTTATCCTTTAGTTTAATTTTTAGCTTTACTATTTATTTTTACCTCAAATTTTAATGGATGATGATTGGTATTGTATGTATGCAATATGAGTGACAATTCTCTTCCTACTACTAAATGCAATCAAGGGTGGTGAATTATTACTCACAATTACAATTGTTGCTGGTCAAAGGTCTACTATTAGAAGAATCCGATTGCCACCAATGATGTTGGCGCTGCCCCTATAATCTTTCATCTATGCTCAATGCCATCACCATCCAATTTTGAATTCGTTGGGGTTGAGTCTCAACAATGGCCACCAAATCTAAAAAATCATCTTTAATTCCACCACAGAAATGTGCCACAAGATTGGGTTCATTCCAATCAACATGGGCTGCATACTCATCAAAATTGGAAATGTATGATGCCACCAAACCAATTTGCTAGAGTCTGCCAATGCGATCTTCCGTATTGCCCCTCCGATTAAGATCCCCATAAACTCCAATAACCGCCTTCATAAATGCCTCATAATTTGACAATAATTCATGTACACGTCCTTCATGAAGAGCTTGAAGAAGGGACATTGCCCAGTTCTGTGTAGCCCTTGTCATATATTAGAGTGCATATGCTACTTTATCAAGGTTGGAACTATAAGTGCGTGGCTTGCCCCAAAATACCAATCGCGGTTGAGCAAAACTGTACAATGATACACCTTGTTGCCCTTTTTCCCAGCAGATCGTTCCGGCTCCACCACTTTCAACTCTTTACTTCCATAAGTGGGTGCATCTTGTTGCAATTGCCCCAATTCTATACCAAAGGTGGGAGGGGACTCTTGTTGAGACTTTACTCACGCCTATTTTATAATTTGTTGCACTAGGTGGAAAATGGTTGCTTCAAACATTATCTAGACCTGCTGCTGGACGAAGGTTGCCTATTCCGGCATTGCCCTCCCTGGGATTATATGATCCCTCGGCCTCCCGTCCCCTCGCTCTCGATCCATTCGGATAGCTAATCCTCTCAATGTCTTTGCTTTAAAAAAATCCTGGACATGTTAAATAATTCCACAGTCATAACCGCATAACCACATAATCTCATAACTCATGAGTCATGACTCATAACTCATTAACTCATAATTCATAACTCAAAACTCATAACTCATAAATCATAAATCATAACTCACAACTCATAACTCATAATATGTGACAATAGTGTCATATTTTAGAGTTCTATAATTTTATTTTATTTTTTTAATTCAATTTGATTTTTTTCAAACAAGTAAAGTCTCAACAAGAGTCCATCTTGTCATTTATAGATGTTTCACCACAATAAGAAATTTCAAGATGTGTTATTATGTCATAGTTCAGTCATATTCATAACTTAATATTACATTTAGGTTTAAGAAATTATAGGCAATCATAACACACATGTAGAAATCATCTTGTATTAACAAAATAACACATGAGGACCAATCCCTCTCCATGGTTCTCAAAGCAAAAAGATCATCAACATTAACTACCATACTAGTTCCCAAGTTACAAACTAGTTTGTAACAACTCGGCCCTCAATATAGTTTCAAACTCATTGTACCGTGTAGATCACCATTCATATCACATCACCAACTCTTAAAAATGATGAGGAACATGGTCATGCCTCTAGGTAAGCAGCACTAAGCTAATGAAACCTGGTAAAGGCAACTCCACATACAACAATATGTACTGTACATTTTAAACACACTTTCATCAGTAGGTCAAGTACTCTAGTCAACTCACCAAATTATGCATGCCATTTGCCTCCGACAAATCATCTGCAACAGGATCAAGTCACATTCAATCAATCGATTAACTCCATACAAGGTGTGAAGTCCATACAAAGTCGCAACCTAAACAACACAACTCCACAAAAAGAATACACATGGCCCAACAATCAACTTCACAAACAGAATACACATGGCCCAACAATCAACTTCACAAACAGAATACACATGGCCCAACAAGGGCAAGATGCCGCTACCCCAGCTCAACAACCCACCTTGTCAATTGGACCTCATGTCAAGACGGGGATACCAACAAACTACAATGAGATCTCGTAGACTTATCTATTCAAATTTACATTCCTCGTTCTCTCAACAAATGTGTATCATTTGAGGTGCAGTTTTCTCTCTCTACTCTAGCAATGTCCATTGTGGGAGCCATCCTTTCCTTCTCTTCACATCGTAAGTTTATAGAGAGTACAACATCCAGGTTTGTCAACTCCTCATTCAAAGTAATCTTCGAACACCTCGTGATCATTAAAAATGAACCATGAGCTCGCTGCCACGCTATGAGTCTTGAGCGACGGCTCTGTAACGCGCTTGTCCTTGTTGACTATGACAGGGCAATCGGTGGCCTTATCCTGGTTGCCATGGGATTCCACCGCGGACAGGAGACGAAATTGGTGGCGGGTGACCCAAAACCATTCCGAATCTGCAGCAGCTGTCTCCAAACCAGGTTCAATGTCATCAACTCCCACATTATGCTATTTCAACATGTGCAAACAAACAAAACAAGAAAAACTCTTGGAGGCTAAAACCACAACAGGAAGGACAGAAGAATATTTTAATCAACACCGAACCGTAACAATTTGGGTGAATGAATTATAGACACGCTCTCAATGACGCTACGAACGGTTATTAGAATCATACTTGACAACATAATGAATCCACAATCATTTCTCGGTGTGCATACTAAATCAAGTCAGGCTTGATGATGAGGAAGTGTTGGCAGACCTTACAATTACCAGACAGGATTGGTCTCCCATGCTCACCAAATTTCGATTGGTCGAGGAGAAGCCGAATGCAGGTCGAAACCCCCATCTCCATGCTCTTTTTGTTTAGCAAAAGCTGCATTACCTTGTACCCAGTAGATCAGGTTTGAGCCAATTAAAGAACAACAATGAAACTGGCAAAGCATGTCGGAAGACTTACACATGATCTAGCGTCTGTCAGGTATCGTTACGACATTATGAAAACACACGTCAACCATCATATGGAGAACAACAGTTCAGGAGGGACCTTGTCGTTCTCATCCATAAGCTCTCCAGAGAACGTTGCAAGATTCTGATCGTCTTGGCAGAGTCGTCTTCTGCGGACACTGACAGGTCCTTTTCGTCATCATGATCCTGCTGAAGCTGCGTCTCCTCGACTTTGGTACTCCCCTCATCACACTCACGAGCACTTGCCTCTCCAGATTGTGCCTTGTCAAGGCTCTTCTCATCAAGGAGACCTTCTTCGACAAGGATCTCCGTAAGTAAAGCAATCACACCGTCTGTCGGTTGAGGAGCTTGCGTGGGAAAACATTGCAAGTTCTGTGCATGTATGGCCAGGAGCACCAAGATTCAGAAACATATGATCCGGAAAATTGTGATAGTCCCAGTGCCAGTCTTTCTCACATGGAGCACACATACCTTCTGCCGGAAGTCGAAGGGAACATCTTCATGGTGCAAATTGGCCTCACCTTCGAAAGACATCCCTGATCAAAAGCATGCCCTCCTGTGGTTCACATCCATTATCGTGCATACTGTCGAAATGGACACATTGCTGGCAGATAGTTGGAGAAATTGGAATGACATCCGATGTGTACACAGAACCTTGGTTCAAGCACCGAAGTCTTGCATTGAACATGAGGAGCTGTGCCCACAATTTTTCGCATTCTTGTTGTGAACTCTGCAGCAGGGTCCAGTTCCAAACGTCCTCTTTCAGAATTTCTTAAGTTAGATTTGTTTCTAATCTGCTTCGCCCTGCGCAATGCGATGTCACCACGGACGTGAAACCATCGTCAACCTTCCACAATTAACATGGAGGAAAATCATCTTAGAGGGAACTCGAGTCCTTTACTCCCAGCAAAAAGAAAAATAATTCACAATTGTTTTCCCTCTCAGTGTGGCACTAGACAGGTGCAGAGTAAGCTTTCAAACTCCAGCCTTTTTATCTTAGGTCTCAACCGTGTATACAGCGACTAGCATTCTTAATACTCAGCACAGAACCTTGCAGTTCATTGTCCAGCATGAACGCATTGTACCTTATATTCTCCATGTGTATCTCCACCTTAAACACAACCGATCACACCCAAACACACTGCTACGGTGAGAATCAATTCAAATCGGTGTCCACAAGCTTTGTGAAGTGAACAAAGTGGAAAATTCTACCACAACTATGAAGTTTGATCAAGAACTCTCACCATTGACAGCTTGATCAAAAACTCGCCAGCCTTGTCAGCTTTCTCGACAAAATCAAAGATGCATTCCGTGACTCAAAGAAGATCCCTTTCAAATCGGGATCACTGGTCTGCATGCTCGGTCCCTACACAAAATATACACGCACGTGAGACATATTCATCATTGTTTTCATACCCGAAATTACGCAACCGCAGGTGTTGCCTGCTAAAGGTCATGGTCAATAATCTCCTTCAAAGGTAATTATGTGGCTTTTGGAGCAAGACTAAGGTCAAGTTTGCAGAAATTACCTCCACGCTGTGTTTTTCCCGCTCCTGTCTGCAATCACAAGGGGTTGACGTCGAGATTAATGTAGAAACTAAGACTAAAAACTAAGCTCTGGAGCTGTGCAAGTGCACACTACTTACAAGGACACGAAGGTGTCAATATATACAGAAGCTGTCAATGTTGACGTGCATGACGAATGAGAACAATGTAGGATGAATGAGCCAAGTGCTGACACGTGGCAGATGTCGAGAGCAGATGAATGTCAACACCCTCCCTTGCTCTCGACGGCGAGAGAAAGTAAGACACAGGAGGGAGTGCGTGAAGTCCAGGGACCTGAGGAGGTCGATGAAGTTTGCTAGCCAATGGAGGAATCAAGGTGAGGAGTAGTCAGTGGTGAGGTGAGTAGAAAGTGATAGAACACCAACACTATCTCGGTTGATGCAAAATTTGTTGAAGTTCAGTGGCTTGGTAAGAAAATCGGCTTGTTGAGAGACAGTAGGAGTAAACGTGACCTGTACGTGTCCAGCTTGAGCAGCTTCGCGAATAAAATGTGCCTGAATTCCGATATGCTTGGTTCTTGTGTGCATGACTGGATTGTCAACAAGCTTAATAGATGACTGATTGTCTGTCAAGATGTTGGTTGGTTGATCAATGTCAATGCCTATTTCTTCAAGTAGTTTGCGAAAGTAAATGATGTCTTTTGAGGCATCGGTCAATACACGATATTCGGCCTCGGTACTTGAAAGAGATACTGTTGGTTGAAGTTTGCTTGTCCAAAAAATAGATGCTGTACCTAGTTTGTGGAGGATACCTGAAGTAGAGCGTCTGGTATCAATATCGCGCCCCCAGTCCGCATCTGTATAAGTGTGGAACTGCTCAGAGTTATCTGATGAGAAGAAGAGGCCAAATTCAGATGTGCCTTGTAAATAACGGAGAATACGTTTTGCGGCTTGAAGATGCGGCATTTGTGGAGAGTCCATGAAGCGAGCGACAGTGCTTACTGCATAGCATATATCGGGTCGCGTGTTGGTCACATATATGAGGCTGCCTACTAGTGATCTGTATAATTCGGTGTCTACAGCTTCCGCATTCATTTGTCGTTGCAATGTGAGGTTTGGATCCATAGGAAGCTGACTAGGATTGCAATTTGTGAGACCATACTTAGCCAAAAGCTTGTGTATGTAGCTGGTTTGAGTTAGGAGAATACCTCGTGCACATCTTCGTATCTCAGCTCCTAGATAGACATTAGCTGCACCAAGGTCGGTCATCTCAAACTCGCGTTTAAGTGCAGCTTTTAGATTTGCAATTCTCTCAGAGTCGTCTCCGGTAATCAAGAGGTCGTCAACATAGAGTAAAATGAATGTTCGTTTGCCATTTCTTGTAGAAAAATAAAGATTTGGATCATATTCACTACGGGTTAATCCCTGTGAAATGAGCCAAGCGTCAATTCGTGAGTACCAAGCTTTTGGTGCCTGTTTCAAGCCATATAATGCGCGTTTGACTCTGCATGCTTTAAGTGGGTTTCCTGCATAGGGAAAACCTTCTGGTATTTCCATAACAACGTCTTCATTGAGTGTACCATTCAAGAAGGCAGTGCATACATCTAGTTGATGTATGGGCCAACTATTTTTTGCTGCCAATGCGACGATGGTCCTGATAGTGGACCAGCGTACTACAGGAGCAAATATGTCCTGGTAATCCACTCCCTCGCGCTGTTGGAATCCCCTTGCAACAATACGTGCCTTTTGTTTGATGTTGTCCCCACATTTCTTGATTTTGAACAACCATTTGGAAGTGATGGGAGATCTATTTGCTGGTCTGTCAATCACCTCCCAAGTTTCGTTCTTCAGAATAGAATTCACTTCACTTTGTATCGCTGCTTGCCATCCAGGATTGGCTATGGCTTCTTGATATGAGCTTGGTTCGCTTTCTTCTGAAACTGCTAAGGTCCAAAAATTCTTGAGCCTACTAGATGGTGCTCTAGTGCGAGTTGGATAGCGTTTACCTGAGTGGGATGATTGTTCGGTGGTGCTTGTTGAAGCATCGATGTCTGTCACAGGTATTGATGTAGACGTTGGCTGTAATGTATCGTGGTTGACACCTAGGTCGCAAGGTATTGATACGGCCCTGTCAGGATTTGGTATATGCGGTAGTCGAGTCGGAGAGATTTGAGGAGCCCTCCCTTGATCCCATGTGTGACTGCGGTCATGAGAAAGGGATGTCGGAGCAGAAGTTGCACTTCTTGTGAGTGTTTGATGAATGTCATCATTGGTGTGATCACCAGTGATGCCGTCACTACTTGAAGGAGTTCCGGATTGGATTGGTGAGTCAAGAAAGTCTAGATTTACTGAAGTTGTTGGGTTTGGTGCGGAATTGCAGTTGTTTAAAGAGATAATTGTTGCGAGGTTTGGCGAATTGCTTGGTTGAGGCGTTGTCATATGGTGAAAGCCAACCTTGCTTTCATCAAATACAACATCACGCGAGATGATCACTTTTCGCCGCAGAGGGTCATAAATTCGATATGCTTTAGATTCCATATCATAGCCCACAAACATGCCTTTGATAGTCTTTGAATCCATTTTCTTCCGATCCTCATCTGGAACATGGATATATGCTATACACCCAAATATTTTGAGTTTGCTAAGATCAAGAGGTTTACCTGTGAAGGTTGTCTCGGGAGGAACGCCAAAGTTGCTTCTAGTTGGACTTCTGTTGATGAGAAAGTTGGCCATCGATATAGCTTCTGACCATAGATATGTTGGAAGATTGCTTTCGGCTGCGATGCTTCTTGCCCTCTCCATAAGTGTACGATTACGACGTTCTGCAACTCCGTTTTGTTGAGGAGTGCGAGCTTGGGTTAGCTCTCGATGGATGCCATGTAGCAAACAATATTGTTGGAACTGGGAAGACATGTATTCACCGCCGCGGTCCGAGCGCAATACTTTTAACTGGTTGCCTGTTTCAGATGCGAGCTTCTGTCTGAAGGTTCGAAACCTGTCAAATGTCTCACTCTTGTGCTTTAAAAAGAAGGTCCAGCTCTTACGCGAATAGTCGTCAGTAAAAACTAAGATAAAGCGTGATCCACTTAGTGATGGTCTTTGAAGAGGTCCAATAATGTCTGTATGGATGCGTTCACCGGGCTTTGATGCACGCGTTTCAGACTTCTTAGGAAACCTCTCTCTATGTTGTTTTCCGGCAAGACAACAAGCACATACTCGATAATTGACATCTATCAAAGGAATGCCTTCAACATGTTGTGATTTTGAGAGGAAGCTCAAACCTGAATAACTTAGATGTCCGAGGCGCCGGTGCCATAAGTCAGCAACGTCAATGTCTTCTACTGTTAATGCCATAGAGGTGGTGTTTTGGAAGCAATATAAGCCGTTGTTTTTATCTCTGTTGCCTTTTGCAATGACTTGATGGTTCTTGAAAATCCAACAATGAGCACTATCAAAGGTGACGATATATCCGGAGTCTGCAATTGAACCAACTGATAGAAGATTTTTCTTCATACTCGGGACGTAACGAACATTGTTCAATTTTATTTCACCTGCATTGGTGTGAATAGTGGAGGTGCCGGTTCCCTCAACTGAATGAGATTCACCTCCTCCTGTTTTTACCACATGGTTGTAACTAGAAGAGCTAGGTGGATGATCAAGTTTGTCAATATCTGATGCTACGTGGGCAGTTGCGCCACTATCAACATACCATGGATTGTGATCCATCTGATAATAGGGATCATAGTAGTAGCTTGGATCATAGAAACTGGAATCATACTCATCAAGCATTTCTGCAGAATTAGCATAATCAGTACCTTGTTGGTTGTGTGGTGAGTGTCGGCAGTTGCGCATGATGTGTCCTGGTTGGCCGCAGCCATAACAAGTTGGCAGTGGTTGTTGATTTAAATGAGCACCTGTCGGTGTTGACATGAATGGAGGTCTGAACTGGTATCCGTGTGTTCTTGGTCCGAACTGATTTCCACGTCCTGCTGGTTCGAATTGATGTCCACGTCCTGCTTGTTCGAATTGATGTCCACGTCCTGCTGGTTGATAACCGTGTGCCCCTGGGTGATACCCTCGTGTTCCTGGGTGATACCCTCGTGTCCACAGTGGTGGTCGAAGACCTAACGGCGCCCTTCCTTGACTCCATCTGCCGCGGGCTCGTCCTGGTTGTCCTCGCCAGTAGGTGGCGGCGAGTGCTTCATCGTCGCCATGAAGTTGATCTTGGTGGCTCCGTCGTGTCTGCTCCGCCCTAAGTTTAGTGCACAGCCTCTCAAAAGTGAGTGTCGTTTCTGTGTTCGACAAGTTCTGTACTGTGCTATCATACGAGCGCGGCAATCCGTTAAGTATGATCTGATTCAGATGCGCGTCGTCCATTGTCTGGCCCATGTTGATCAAGCGGTTGCGTAGTTCTCTGGCTTTCTTTATGTACTCGTCTACGGATCCGCCTTCTGTCATCTTGAGTGTTGCAATCTGGCCCATCAGGTTTAGCACCTGGGTCTTGTCACCTGCTGAATATTGCTCCTTCAACGCTGCCCACACCTTCGCTGGATCTGTGAGTTCTACAATGGTGTCAACAAGATTGTCAGCAACAGACATCGAAATTACTCTACAAGCTAGATCTTTCCTTCTCCAGAACTGTACTTCAGTCAGATCTTCACGATCAATCGTGACAGGGAAGCTTGCTGGATTTGTCTCTTCTTTGGTGATGGTCCACATCCTCTCACCTCTGAGAATGATCTGCATCTTGCGACTCCAGATGTAGTAGTTCTCATCGCCTAGTAACTTGTCTCCTTCCTTCATAACAAATGTTTCTGCCATCCTTCTCTCTGGGAATACCAATTGCGATACTTCTCTCAGTTCCTCTGGATCTGCTTGCAGCTCAAGCTGCACTATAATCTCCTTGCCCTCTCCAAGTTGTACCTCACTTAGTTTCGGTGGCATTGCCGTCCGTTCCCCTCTGTCTCAATCTCTCCAAGTTACACCTCACTCAGTTTCGGTGGCATTGCCGTCCGTTCCCCTCTCTCCCAATCTCTAGGTTAGATCTGAAAACCTAAGCGCTCTGATACCATGTAGAAACTAAGACTAAAAACTAAGCTCTGGAGCTGTGCAAGTGCACACTACTTACAAGGACACGAAGGTGTCAATATATACAGAAGCTGTCAATGTTGACGTGCATGACGAATGAGAACAATGTAGGATGAATGAGCCAAGTGCTGACACGTGGCAGATGTCGAGAGCAGATGAATGTCAACAATTAATGCTCTTCTAAAGTTGACTGCACCGCAGTTCACCTAAGAAACCTCTACGCGCGACAAGAATTCGAGTAATTCAAGCAATTTGCCACATTACGAACCTGGCCGTACACAAGAACTTCTCCGTTGATTGCATTTATCGCATCTGCATAGCTCCGTTGCACACGTTCAGCCATTAATCTCAAACTAAAGTTCCACTTCCAACATTTCCTATTCAGCCACAAAAGCATCAACTGTCCATAGCTTCGGCATACATCACTGCCTCTTCCACAAAAAAATCGAGGAGCAACTTCTGCTCACCTCTTACGGTTGGCAGTGCCACAAAGTCAAACACGTCCGCCTGAACCGACTCCTTGTAGAATATCCTATCAAACGTAGAGCTACTTTCCTCTTGATCCTTCTTGTCCTGCAGCCATGAAAACGAAAATTCACTTACTCACAGGCATGTCGTAGATTTTTTCCTCGCATTCAACAGGTTCCTTGTTGAGACTTACTTGTGAGAAATCGTTTGTGACAATTAATTTCGAGAGATTGTTATGAAACAGGCAATGAAGCCGCATGCACCTCAAACAGCACTCACGCGTCGACGAAGCGCCGGATGCAAGGAGCGCCGGATGCAAGCTGCGCATGCCGAGCATTCATTGGCCGAAAGCGCACGCACACCGTCACATTCGACATGGCGACGCGATCACCTCCTCCTCGCTTGCCGCAGACTGCTCGCGATCCGCAGCTCGTCGTCCTGCTTCACAGCTGCATGAAGCCCCCTCCATCGCCACTCTTCACTCTCTTTCTCTCCCCGTCAACTCGAGCGAACGAACATGCGATGGACGAACGAGATTCACACAACGCCAGCGTTACTAGCTGCTCCATGAACGAAAAGTGACACGTCAGCTTTTCTTTTACCCGCCATTGCCACTCTTCACGCTCTCTCTGTCCCTGTCAGCTCAAACGAATCAAACATGCGATGGACAAATGTGAACCTCAAAACCAATGAAAAAAGCAACATCATGAAAAGTGACAGCTTTTCATTCAGAGACTTGGATGATGTTTTGCATGTCTACTACCTTCATAGACTCTTTGTTTGTCTAGTTGTTAGTCAAATTTAGACCTTATTTCCTCATTATTAAGTTTTGAAGATATTCTATACTTGAAGATGACAAGATTCCATTTCTCTTTAATTTTTAATCCTTAAACATTAGTTGGGAAAATATATATAGGCATGTACTTTACTATGTTGATTACAAGCAATGTATCAAAGTTCACTATATACATGTATGGTCATATTTCAACATTTGTGACATTTAAGGATTAATGTTGATTAGGTTGAAACAAAGACCTCAACATTCTCATAAAATTTCTCATCATCTAGAAATCGTAATTTTGTAATTAAACAACCACATTATAAAATTTAACTTTTTCCAAAATTCATGAACTATATCATACTAAAATCACATCAAGATACTAGTTCTAATTGGGTAACCCTTTAATGCCCAAGGAGCCTTGGTATGGTTGTTATTTACACATTTTGCAACCTTTATGACGCTTGTTGATTTGGGAAATTGAACATTTGGAGATTGGCTTTTGGCGCTTGGAGAAGTGAAGCTCAATATTGCTTATGAAAAATTATGTTTGTTGTCAACAATATAAGTTTGACTTTAGCAGACCATGAAGAGCCTTAATTATACAATCTACCCTAAAATTGCAAGTGCATCTCATTCTCTTTATTAGCTTTCTAATGGTATTTTAGTGTAATTGATGTATTATGAGTTGTGTTCCTAGCTTTTTCAAAAGTTTTATATCTCCAAATCATGATCCAATTGTTGAAAAATGTTCATGTAATGCGTGCACAAATTTGATCTTTGTATCTCAAAGCTTTGTTCTAGATGGATTTCATGGAAACTAAGATTTAGCACCTCAATTGACCCATTTATCCTGAGCGATAAAAGATTGATAGGCCTTCCCTTTCTCTTGCAATATGTACAATGTACATGGACACATGATCCAAAAGTTTTTGTCTTGAAATTCTTATCCCTCGATAGGGTGAATGTTGGTCTGTGTATGATGAAACTCTAGATCATTTGAATATGGTACAGCCATCACCACTGATCATCATTTGCCTTTTTCAAGATTTCTCACATCAAAAGCACTCTGACCTAACAATTTACAACAAGGTAAAGCTTTTTAACGTCAAAATACCTTAAACCGACACTTTAGTGATTCTGTGTTTCAAAAGTTGAGATTTAATTGCAAAAAAAATATGCTTGGGTAGAGAAATAAGGTTCTGATTTGTGAGAGAATTTTTTTTTGAAAACAACGTTGTAGATTGTGAGAAAAAAGAAAGAAAGTGGGTTTCCTCCAATCAACCCTAAAGCGACCAGGTTTAGTGACAAAACCAAACCTTAAAAGCACATTAAACCGTCACCTCTATCCCACCAAACTGCCAGCTCCATCCAGCTCCATCCTTGCATTCATTGGTGGGCTTGGAATAGACTTGGAATATTTCTGACAGAAATTATGACAAAAAAGAGAGGAAGAAATCCGGTTCTGACGAGGTCTGCAGGGTCGCTTCAGGGTTGAGTGTCGGTTTAAGGTATTTTGACGTTACAATGGTTTGGGGTCTTGGTTTCAACTCTAAACCCTAAATCCTATACTGTGTTTGGGTTTATGATATTCATATCATGTCTTGAGTCAAAATTGACCACGTGAAATGCCACCTGGCATGTAGTCATTTCTCCATTTTTTAACCTTTTTATTTTTTACCACTCCACATTGTACTCAATTGGACATGGTTTTAAATAACACAGAATTCTGCAAGCAGTCTAGCACAGTTACTAACTACTTCAAACAACAAACAGCCAAGGCATAATGAACGGTGCATGTGACATATTAACAGGACCACTTTTCTATGTATAATATGTTGGCCTGTTGTCCCAAACATGGCAAAGGGAATCCTAGGTATATGTAGGATCATTTATATGTTCACATTTTTGCTCTTATAAATTTAGCAAGATATACAATTTTGTACCAATATTTTGCAAGATATCTTAAAGGTATGTGGGAAACCATATATATGATCACATACTTACCCCGTAGAATTTGAAGAATGTAGTATATTTAGCATAGTATACAACTTTAAATCAACCCCTAAATTTACTTGACAATTTCACATCAAAAACACTTAAAACACCTTGTCTAAGATATGACGTTGCAAGACTGATGGATACAAATTTTACTATTCCCAACCATAGGATCTTCAAGTTAATACTACAAGGTGACTCTCAAAAAATTTCAAAAACTTTGAACACACGGATTGTAAGATACATGCATTTGAAAAGTGTAGTGTGGTCTTTTTCTTCCCCGTACGGACACGGTTAGCGTACTTTGACTCAAGATATTGGCATACATTTACACTAAACATTGCAAATTTTTTATAGATTTATGTTCTACCTTGTGTTAGGTCATTGAATGCATAAAATCACAAGTTATGGAGGTGTTTAGGATAAGAAAAAAAAACTTGCAATATTAAGGCAAATAGGAAGTAGCTTTTTACTTAGGAATGAAATTTTACTTTGTAAATGAAAAAAATCGTTGGATCTAAAATCCAAAAAATGGATATAATTATCATGTCTTCTTCTATCAATAGAAAAAAATTGAAACAAAATAAAAGCCTTAATTTCTATGAGACTTTGGATAAAAACAATGGAAGATGCTAAGATTTCTCCTACATTGCTACCCACCACAAAAAGTACACTATTCAGCTCTACAGTGGTACTATTTAGGCTCTACAACACCCTGTCTACCCTGTCCGGAGTCCCCATTTTTAACTTCAAACCTTAATAACTTTAATTTATTGTGTCCATTTTCAAAGGTTTTTTCCTTGCGAAGCTACAACTTAGACACATCTACCATAAAAGTTTTCAGAAAATCATGATTGACACCAACATAAGCTATCCAATATCACAAGAAACCCCCAACAAGATTTTTTGCATTTAGAGGTTAAGATTCTTCAACTAATTTCTTTTGAGATATATTTTCTCTACATGCATCTATAGTGGAAATGGAGCAATGTCGCAACTTTCCATTTTTTGTGTCCCTATCATCTTTCCAATCCACCCATCCTTGTCTGCATTGCTATTTGAAAATATAACCATCAGATCTCTTCTTAACTTCTATAAGAATTTTTTGGCAAAATATTTGTGAGTTTTGACTGAATGTATTTTGAAAGTAATTGTGGTCAATTCCTAAAGGATTGTCCCTATGGGGGACAATTAGGAATTTGGGCATGTACCTAAAATTTAGCAAAAAATTCTTTTTTTGTTAAAAGAATTTTTACTAGATTTTCTTTGATGAGAACTCCATGGAGTTATTCTTATTATGATTCTTGGATTCATGGTTTAAATGTTAGTACCACTTAAAGTTAAAATGAAGATCCGGGTAGTTCCAAATTTTTTGCTAGAAGTGTTTACGGACATTGAGATTGTTTATACAAACAATTACAAAACAACTCTCTTCTTTGTAGGAGTTAGTACCTACAATTTACCATGCTATCACCAACACCAATCATCTTCATCCAGGCCAATACCTTTCTAAATGTATCTACTAGATTAACCTATCAATGTTGTATCCTAGCCATTACAAGGCTGTGGAATCGAAGACTAAAAAGCAGATGCTCAACAAGTATTGAACCTCAACGCCATGCATCATCCAACATCCACTATTAGGGCAACACTTTTCACACGAAATCTCCACTAATCACAAGAAACACTCTCAAACAAATTACACATTAACATACAACAAAGAAAACAAAGTGAAACAGAACGCCATAAGAAAAAACAATATGTCAAAACACGCCAATAGACCTTGTACCAAAGAAGAAACCTCTCAGAATTCTCAAACTTCAAATTTAAAAACACAAATACAAAGCTCTCCTCGACGAGCGCACCATAACATCACTCCAATATTCTACCTCGAGGCCTCACAAAAACTCTGCAACCTTACAGCATTGCCATAGTTATCAATACAGAGAGGAATGATTGCAGGTCTTTTAACGGGAATGGAGTGGCATTGATGAAACAAAGTCATGAACAGACAAATGAAGAACAAATTAAGCGCACTTTCCACGAGAACCTGAAGCGCAAAACCACATCAAGAGAGCACCAAATTTAGAATGGAAGCATGCGCCAGAGAGCGCGTGGATTGGGCTCCCAATACTGCCGAGAATCAGTTGCTGCCGAGCCGCGGAGAGCTCCGCACTACAAGTGACAATGACGAGCAAGGGAGCAGATCGTTGTGTTTGGACTGTGTTGCCAACGTTGCTGCAACAAAATCTATTGTTATCCACCCGAAGTGTACATTTTGGGCTGATTAAGTCTACAAAAACTATGGAACGTGTTGAGATTGACGCTTCTTCTTAGTGTCTATGTTTGTGAATATGATTTCTAGACATGTACCGTTGGTGTACATTTTAAATTAAGAAAAGATTTTAAAAATATGAATTGTGTTACAATGGAGGCGTGATTTGAGGTTTCTGATTTAGCAACAACCATCTTTATGTACAGTGGTTGTACATTTCAAACCTGGAAATCTTGCAAACATGTTCATGGTATCGGCTGCAACTAAATAGTTGCAATTGTATTTGTATAAATCACTTTTCCCTATGTCAGATTAAGGAAAGAGTGGACCTGAGATTGTAAGAGAATATTGTAAGGATGTTCAAACTGGTTTCAACTTGATGTGCACATCTAATTTAATGCAGAAATTCTATATAATGTGTAAATTCTGTGATAGTTTATAATTCATTCTTTTTCATCATTTGTTATTTATGTAGTTATGACTATGTTATGTTCGTCAATCTTGCGTGGTTACCACTTTGATGGCACCAGCCGTCAATTTTTTGAGGATTGTCATTTCAAGGTTTCCATCATGAATGCCACGTAGAGCTTTTCTTGGACGTATACGAGTGCAAATCCTAGGTCTAGAGTCCCAAGAAGCTGTTAACCCCTAAAGTCGAAATCGACCAGAATGTGGTCGATCTGACTCTGGTCAGGCTCTCAGTTACTAAATTTAGATCGTACGAAGTTATTACCGTTGCAGATTGTAGAGTTTTCCCAGACCTTTAAAATGACACCATTCATGCTTCAAAATTCCTCATACTTTAGGAGATATTCACGGTCAAAGTTTGAAAACACTGTTAGGGCATGCTGAAATCTGCCCAGAACTGCGGTATATGCTCAATTATTCTCAAAATCTGCCCAAAATCAATTAGATCGCAGTAACTTCAAAAATTCACCAAAAATTGAGATTTTATTTTTTTTCAAATTTTGTTTTTCGTACATGTAAAAGACGTAGTAAAGCATGATCTCACCGTTTGGATTTTCAATCGGATAATTTTTTACATGCCTTTTTAATTGTTGAAAATGGGCATTTGTATTTGTATTTCAGCATACCTCCATGTGAAAAATGAAGCATTTCTTTAGGTTTTATAGGTCCTATGAGGGTAAAAATTATATGGACATATTCCTTACTCACATAGAAACAAGAATTTGAAGAGCCTCATGTCAAATTTCCTTTCAAAATTGGTTTTTTTGGCCCCCAAAACATTAGTTTTCCATTCTATAGCAAGGAAAAAATCTTTTTTTTCAACTTTGAACATTATGATCTCCCAAATGGAGAGGAATTTGAATCTAAGATTCGGTATGCATGTACATGTACAAGTTAGGTACTAGATCTTACGGTTACATACTCGAAAATTTGTCAAAAGTTAAAAATTTTCACCTTGCATTGAAAGAGGGCAGTTTTGAGGGTTTTTGGCAGTTTTGAGGGCTTTCGACTTTAGGGGTTAATTGAGCAAATGCACCACCAGGCGCCTCACAAGTTATGGGTGCTGATGACAAGTACCTCTTGCAAGATGTTCCAATTCTAAAAAACTTTGGGCAGGTTAGTTAATGAGAGTGTAAAATTCACATTTCGGACTCACTTCCATGTTCTATTTCATTTGAAGAATGAAACAATGTAAAAAACAAGTTGCTTCTTACATGATTGCATGCATCATGGCAAGTCTTAGATTTTGTGTTACGGAAAGTACAGCGTGGCATGAACTTACTTTTGGTAATACACATATTACCAAGGGGGAAGTAGCAACATCCAAAATTAAAGTTGACTCAAAGGTATAATATATGCAATTTGTAATTTGATAGATCTTTGTCATTGAGGTTAGAGTAACCATTGAAGGAAAGCAATAAATTTGTTTTGTTGACAGGTTGCTATACGTCATCATGTATATTGCGGTTATACAGTCAATTGAATTGATTTAGCTATGTAGTATCAAGTTCTTCAAGCATGGGAATCCCATATGTCACCCGGTTCTGAGTCTCCGTAATTGCGTATCTTGGTCCGGAATTAAAATAGTGTTTTAATTACAGCAGGGATTTTGGAAAATCTGTCAAGGAAGGTTATCAAGCTGCATGTACAGTACCTTGCAAATGAGTTACGTTTATTGTATCCACAGGGCAGTAAACAGACATGGAGTTGTAATTTCGAATTGGCATTACAGATTCGATTTTGGGCCAAATCATGTATGGAAAATTGCATTGGAAAGGTAATGAAGTGGACTTTACTGCAAGAAGAAAATTTTACAACAAACTTGCAAAATCATACAACAATAAAGTATCTTAGAATATACTACCTACCATCTTATGCTACCACCTTTAGCATCAATTACAGCCTTCATACGTTTAGGCATGCTAGCAATGAGGATCTCAATTATTTCCTAAGAGATGCCTTCCCATGCCCGTTCAATGGATTCAATCATTTCTTCTTGGTTTTTTTGGTATCGGCCCATTTTGTACACAGTCCTTTACAATCATCCATAGGTTTTCTATAGGGTTCAAGTCCGGCAAGTTTGCCGGCCACTTCAGCTTCTTAATGTGATGCGTCACTCTCCAACTTTCAGCGTATTTACTACGATGCACTGGAGCGCCGTCTTCCATGAGGATAAGATTCTCACGCTCATCATGCATGAAATAAAAACCACTTAAGCGACCTTCATATACAATATTCACAAAATCTTCACTTGTGTGTTTGTGAAGTGGCAGAACAGTAATAGGGCACTTATCAAAGCCACTAAAGGCACCCCAAATCATGACATAAGTGCGGCCCGACTTGAATGTGGGGGCTATGCAATCCATTGAGTAGCGTTCATACGCTCGACGCCAAACCTTGACTTGTCGGGACCTCTTTCCAATTTCAAAAGAAGACTCGTCTGTCCACATAATGTTGCGCCAATCTGATAGAGTCCATCTCTTGTGTGCCTTTGCAAATGCTAGCCTATCTGCTTTGTGTTTCTCGCTCAAATATGGCTTCCTCACTGCAAATTGCCAAAACCCAATTTGTTGATATACGTTGACAATGTGCGCTTGCAGACCTTGACCCTCATCTGCTCAATGATATCTCCACGAGATAAGTGACGATTTTGGGTGAAAATGCGCGCAAGGTCCCTCTTATCACGAATTGAAAGCTTTTGAGCCCTTCCACAGGGCTTACATGCTACCAGTGTACCACGCTCACAGTAGTTCTTCCAGATAGTGAAGACAGTTGACTGACTCATTTCCAGTTCCTTCGCAATACTATAAGTTGACATTCCAGCACTCCGCATTCCCACGATGACCCCTCTTTCTTCCTCACTCAAAGTCCTTGTCTTCATCTCTCTCAAATGGAACCAATACACAACAACATGCACAACTTTGTACAGACCATATACCCAATAATTTCGACCTCCACCAACACTCAGTTTTGCTACAAACACTCTAGCACTCAAATCCACTATGATTCTTAGAACCCAAGGATCCATTTTGTAGTTGCAAGTCAGAAAAAATCTTTGTTGTGATGGCGTGTTCGCAGTTAACATTGTTGCAAGCATTCCAATTGTAGTGACAGCAAGTTCAAGCTGTCTCTTAAAAATCCCGAATTTGTAGCTGTTGACATTTTGGTACGTCCTAAATTTAGCAACTGGTGAGTCACAACTATGATTTTCATGTATCCACTAAGTTACGTAGCCAGGTGTTTGAAATTCTTGCCAAGATCTCATTCCGAAGTGACACCACTATAGAAGACGTGTTCTGATAGTTCAAGAAATAAACGTAACTCATTTGCAAGGTACTGTACAGTACCCACCAATAAGTATACGTTCATTTTGCATATGTACGTTTCCACTCTACACTGCTGCCAACTTTGACACCCTTTTAAAGGCTGAAAATTTGCCATTTCACCATGAAATTTTTGGCACAAGATCATTTCTATGCTGACAACATGTGTGCAAAATTTCAAGGTCGGAAGTTGAATTAAAAAAAGGATATTCAAGATCTACCAACATGGGTAGCACTAAGAAAAGTTTCGTAGCTACGAACTTTGACACCCTCCCAAGGATTAAATTTTTTGTTTTTGCCCATGTAATTTTTGGCATGGGACCGCCTCTGTGTTTATTACATGTTTAAAGTCTAAAACATCCACACAAAGAGACATATTTAAACTCTAGCAACATGTGTAGTTGTGAGTGTAGTTGTAAGAAACATTTCACTCCTGGCCAACTTTGACACACTCCCAAGGATTAAATCTTTTGTTTTTGGGCATGAAATTTTGGGCATGAAACCATTTCTATATCGAGTACATGTGTGCCAAGTTTTAAGGCTAGAATACCTACATAGCAAAAGATTTTTGAAATCTACCAACATGTGTAGTTGTGAGAAACATTTCACTCTTGCCAAATTTGACACCCTCCCATGGATTGAGTTTTATATTTTTTCCCATGAGATTTTGGACATGAGACCACCTCTATGTTGATTAGATGTGTGCTTAATTTCAAGTCTAAAATATTCACGATAGAAAAGAAAAGATTCAAAATCTACCAATGTGCTAATTGTGACAAACAACCAAGGGTACCATTTCAACTTTGGCACCTTCCCTAGGTTTGAAAAATTGTTATTTTACTATGAAATTTTTAACACATGATCAACTCCATAAATATAACATGTGTGCCAAATTTCAAGGCCAAAAGAAGAATAAAAAAACCCATATTCAAAATCTACCAACATGTGTAACTATGAGAAACAATCTTGTGTATCTATTATTGTATTCATCACATGGCTTTAAAATTCAACACACATGTTATGAGCATAGAGAGGATCTTGTGATAAAACTTTCATGGTAAAATATCAATTTTTCAGCCCTCAAGAGGGTGTCAAAATTGGTAGTAGTGAATGGCTTACAACTACACATGTTGGTAAATTTGGAATATCTTTTTCTATATTCATCTTCTGGCCTTGAAATTTGGCACACATGTTGTCAACATAGAAATGATCTTGTGCCAAAAATTTCATGGTAAAATGACATTTTTTCAGCCCTCAGGAGGGTGTCAAATTTGGCAGCTGTAGTGTGGAAACGTTCATGAACGTATACTTATTGGTGGGTACTGTACATAGCACCAAAGTTGCTCGCATGACAATGGCAGGTTAGTTGTTGGGATGATCATTCACAGCTGACATTGAGAGTTGAAATTTCACTTGTCTATGACAACACACATCTTTGGTTTATTGCTTCATTTCTAACTAGTGATTGATTGCATTGGGCACTTTCAACCATAATCGACTTTGACTTTGCAAAAACCGTGAAAACAGTTAAATGGGAGTACAATGCCCATCCCCTGTACGGAAAAGGCTCAGCAGAAGACTGTCAATTGGCTTCAAAAAGTTGGCTGGCAATCATGCTTATATTTGAATCACAGTGGGAAATTTACATGGGCGGTGGTTTATCCACAAGTCTGTTCAACACCATCTCTGAACCCAAAATATGAGTCACATTTGGTTTTAGAATAATTTATTAAAATTTTGTGAGTTATTGGTATTATTAGTGTTAGATGTGTCATGTTAGTAGTTAAAGTCCTTAAAGTATTTTAGTAAAATTGCAAAAGTAAGAAATGGCAATTTGAAATAGATTAAAACTTATGCATTTGGACTTGGATTTGGATATGTAGGTAGTCAATATTTAGGCAAAAATTAGGAGCAGAAACTTTGGAAAATCATACTGTGGTGACCTTAGCTTTGTTTGCTGTTGTTATTTTTTTCTAGATGCAAACTTAAGTCTAGTAGTTTAATGAATTTGTGGATTAAATTTTGCAATTGTATTTAATTTTTTATGAATTTCTGAGTACAAGAAGGTCTGCGGATGTGATTGAACAAGGGCAAAACAAGTATTTCAAGTTTGAAGTTATATGTCTTTGTGGGTTTTCTTTGATTTGAGTGAGATCTGGTGGTTCACAAGAAAGTTGAATCTAGTTTTAATGAAACTAAAAAAATGAATTCTTGGATTATTGATCAATTTTTAGTGGATTGTTAAGCAACCGGGGGTCTGCTGCCCCTATAAACTTGAAGGGTGACGTTGAATTTTTTTAATCTTATTATCTACATGGTTTTTTTTTAGTGCAATTTGTTGGGTTATGTGCACACTAAAGTCTAGTTTTAAGGAACTAATTTACCAACAACTTTGTAGGTATGATAAATTTTTGTGAAATTTTGAAGTGACAAGAAGTGCTGGCACCTTCAATTGACATTGGTGACGATTTTTCTTGTGAACTCTTAATCCTAAACCT